>JAMKCH010047188.1:0-11873 GCA_023653785.1 Ophioderma brevispina
TCACATGGCTTTATTGAAAAATCGACACTATTTAGGGTCAGTTCGTACGGTCATTGTATTTTCATTCAAATTTTTTTTTTTTTTTTTCAGTGTAAATGTGTATAAACATTTATGTAGGTATATGTTAAAAAACAGTAGTTGGCTGTGATAGTGCCTACAAGGGTATTATTAGCCGCCATCTTGGGGTTGAAGGTCTAACTAAAAACCAAGAATAGACAAGAGCTAATGTGTAGTTGCTTCATTTATATTTCATTCAAAATTTTCTGTGCATATAACAAATTATTGATAAGGAGCGAGGTTATGCTGAAGAATTGGCCCGTTTGGGCTATGATAGATTAAGAGTGCTTATTAGCAATTGTAATTGTGACACCATCTTGGATTTGAACATGTAAAAAAACAAAATGGTAGTTTTCAAGCCCTGGGTCAACTAAAATTATAATTTATTTTGTAAAAAAATTGATAAACATAAACATTAAAATTATGATTGTTTCTTCAAATTTCCTAATGTGTATAAACATAGTAAATAGGGTTTGAAAAATCACCAGATTAAGCAATTGAAAATGCTTAAAAGCTAAGAGATATTTTATATTAGCCACCATTGTGAATTTGAAGTACTGTACTTATGTTTCTAAATTGTTATCAAAAAATATGTTTGACCGGATTCTATGTGAAAAAACATACAAAAATTTACCATTATCAGTGCTTTCAGTGCTTATGGTGGCCACATTTGGATTACAAAGAGCGTTAGCAACACAGAAATGTTGGAATTTATTTCTTCTGTCAGAGCATTAAACAGTAATGTTTCTGCCAAAGGTTTAATTTAAACTTAGGTAGTTTGTCTTAAAATTACCAGTTCTGTTACAGTTGCTTCGGCCATATGGCCCCCGTCTTGGATAAGAAAATGGTCAGATGTGGCTTCTAAGCACCACAAGATATAAACCATGGAATTGAATCCTATTCAATTGATTAGTGTTAATGCAGCGTTTGTATTCATAACATAGCTTTTTGGCGGCCATTTTGGAGCCATCCTGATTTGTTTATTGATGAAATGTAGCTGTTTTTGAAACTCTTTGGTGTCGAAAATATGGGTGTTGTCGTCATGTGGATCCCATATTGCGTTCAGAATACTAATTTTAATTGAATTATGTATTTTGGCGGCATCTTTGATTCACCCCTTTAAAAACGTTTTTTGAAAAAAAATTCCAAGATATTTTGCCCACATGTTACACCCAAAAACACAAACGAACAGAGGAATTTGCTTTTTTAACAGAAAAAAACACGAAATTTACATAGTAGGCCCCTAGCCTACACTAATATGAAAGGGTTGCATTTCTGTTGTGATTTTCCAATGTTTACAAAGCACAAAGTGAAAAAAGTACTGCCAGGATGCTCAAAATACATTTTTTAACAGTTTGTTTTCTCTCAGGTTTTGGGGCTTCGCCCACCAAAACATTCACCAAAGCAGGTATAAGGAATGGGTTAGCAAATCAGTCATTTTGGGTACTGTATTTCGGGGGTAGTGGTTCAACACCCGATACCAAAACCAAAAGTGAGGAAACCCCTTCCCCCGGGATTGAGACAACAGCTCCGGTCATTTATTTCAAAAGTTTTCACAAAGCGATTGCGCCTCAATGATTTCCGAATACGAAAGATTCACCATTGTTGAATTTGGCCAAATTTGCCCCTCAAACCATGAGCATTTTTGTTATGTGAAAATTCAACAATTAAAGTGTAAAACAAGTTTGGGAGGGCCTATTATTATTTCTTTGATTATTGCGTACCTGATCGTAGGCTATGTTGGGTGGTTTATTGAGAAGACCTTCCTGTGTGCAAATTTCACTTATAAATGCCGTTTCCAAAACAACCTTCCTAACTTCACTGCATTTACTCTTTCGTCACATACTGAAATGTAGGTTGAATATCATATTGCCAATTTTCAAGAAATGTTCAAAAAGTAAAAACATTTAAAATAATATAAACATTTTAAAAAGCGGCGCGTTTCGATTTATAGTAAGCTATGTTAAGTATGACTGCTCTTTATTACCTTTGTATGTTAAGTTGTATGCTTGCTGCTTTGGTATTTTCATGATTGTATTTTTTGCCTACTTATTTTTTTTGAAATGATAATAATACATGAAGGAAAAAATGTTTTAGGAAGTAGCTTCTTTATGATAAAAGAAAATCATTATCAAAAGAGTACTTTATATTAATCCGTTCAAGTCATATTATGTACCTACTAATTTTGATGTAGGGCCTATTTTGTTGCAATAATTGAAGTTTTTGCTGTACCGCGTGTGGTTGCTTTTGTTCTGTGCCCCACCCCTGGTCTTAGTAGCTCTTGGTTTGAAACCTGGACATGAAGGGGGGGGGGGGTAGGACATGATTGAGGGGATTTGGGCATTGGGGATTCCAAACGGTATTTGTGGAATGCTATTGCTACGTGATTCACTATGGCAGCTTGGCAATCTCTGTCTCAGATAAATTACATTGTAAGGGTTCAATGGTGCTGGCAAAATAGGATAGGTAGCTACATGTTGTTTTCCTGCACGTGTGTAATAATTTTTGCTATGTGCAAAAAAATTGATGAACGGCTGCCATAATTTTTATTAATATGGACGATGTCATCTCAAAAGTCAGGACGTGTCACACCTAAAGTGTGACATGAAATTCGTAGGCCTACTTGTTTTTTAAACAGCACCATAAAATACATTGTTGGAACCATTGGGTGTGATTTTATGGCCACTTAGTGGTACTCCAGGAGTATCTGCTATTAGTTTATATTGAATTAGGATGATAATAAAAACACCAGTTGTAGGGATCACGACCCCTGGAAGACAACAGGTGTGTGACACATGAAAATTGTCAGAAAATGTGTGTATCTTAATAGTAAGCAATAGTAATTAAAGGGGAAACAGCTTGATTTTGTTCTGTTTTTCCTAGGAAACACAAAAACTATTGGAAAAAATAAACACAATGACAATTGTCTGTATCCCAACTTCTATTACATTAGGGTGGGTACAAAGTCAGCAAAACCTTGATTGTCAGGAAGTGTAACACGAAGTAGTAAATGGTTTGTGGTCCCATACACAGATATACATATTTTTATAGTTTTTGCATTATAAAGAGCCGTGTACTGCACGAGCCACCCTAAAGTCAGGAGTGTCACACAAAAGGAATAACTACCCAGAACTAATTTAAAACTATCTAAGTGCTGTCATGTTTGCATCAATTTTATCTGTACCATACCCAACTTAGCACAACAAATGTTTAGTGAAAAATACACATGGACTGCCTTTTTGTGAGGGAAAGTAGAAAAAACAAATTCACAAAATTTCTCCAAGAGTACCATGGCCATGAAATTTCTTAATTTACCTAAAGTAGTACCATTATTTCTGTTATTTTTTATTTTAATTTGGCCTGACTTATTAAAACAGAAGATGTAATAAAATATACCATGGTAAAAACATTATTTGAAAATAACACCATGACCAAAGATAATTGTTTGTTCGGCCGTGAGATAGTGTGACACTCCTGGCATCTTAAATTTGCCTGATACACATCCCGTTGGGACATGCATCACAATTCAAACAAGACGAGCCTTACAAAGGACAATCTTTGCATTTTAGTGCACAATTTGTGAAATTAAACAACCAATAAATTGAGTTGTAACACTATATTGCAATGATTACTATGAGGATCACACATATGATCAACCTTATTGTGAAACAAACGACATTCGTTCATGTTTACTTTTTGCTGATACATTCTGGTATATTTTGAAGTAGAAATTGGAATGCATGGAACACCAAGCTGTCAGGTTTACCATACTTCCCTTTTAAAGGGAACGTCCTTATCGTGCAAAGGCCAAATCCATATTGTGTAGTAATATCTGTCATCCATTGCTGTACAAAAAGTGTGCCTGTTTCCCACAGTGTGTAAATTTTACATACAAAACAATGTAATTCTGTACCACCAATTCTATAATTATAACATTGGGAAGTAGTATTTTGGATATAAATTGGCTATAGAATTCATTTACAGTTAATTTGTCAAGCCAAATTTTGCCATCTGACCCAACAATCAGAAAAAAACTGTTACATAAAAAGCTTGGTGAGGACTGGTCTCATTTAGTGCAAGCAGGAAATGTCACTATCACTAGTGGTGCAAGGTAGGGTATGTATATCACTGACCATGGCCAATGCATGGAAATATTGAGACTCTTGACTCAACAGCACGGTATCAGTAACAGCTGAGAGAAGGTAACAAGGAAGGGCTGTATTCACACAATAAGAACTGTGAACCACTGCATGAGGGTTTGGTCAGTTCAGGATTAATTCTCCATGGGCAGAAGAAAAAAGTTGCAACATTTTGCATGAGGCCGGCGCCCACCCAGCAGTGCTGGCCTACTTGCGTAGAAGTGGGTAGCCACAATTGAATGCGGACTTATGCAGTCTGCACCAGTTGATTTATTAGCAGACTGGCGGAAAAATACACTATCACGTGCACTTTATTACGTCAAGGCTGCGGCTGCTGAATTCATCTGGGAGCAGATGCAGTGGGTGCGCAAAGGTGAACAGGGGTTTGGCACAAATACAAAATATTGTTGGTAGGAACAAAGCATTCGAGAAATGCTTGGTAGGGAAATAGTGAACCTAAATTTTTACATGACCTGATAGAATTGTGTGCTTTCATGATGAACAAGGACTAAAAAAACCCAATCTGTAAGAGGAGGAGCACGGACCCCAGGTCAAGCATATCGTTTACCCCTCAGACAGAAAAGGTTGACAACCTTTGATTGTTAGCATGGAACCTCTATATCAACGCTAGGAGTTTGTAGGCCATACTCTAAAATTGTGGGTTTGTCCACGTTTTTAATAGGCGGCATTTAAGTTACACAGGGTCAAGCTTTTAAATGCCCCAATCAACTCTTGAAATTGTATCTCTTATCCTGGTCCGTTCTAGTTCATAAGGAATTCCCAAAAAATGTTTAGTTTGTACCATCTATGACCATCAGGGTTGGGGGGGAATTATTGTCTATTGGTATTGAACCGGTGTGTTGTGACGTAATCATAGTTCAGACACATATCCACTGGCGTGACACCGGGGGGGGGGGGCTGTGGGGGCTAACGCCCCCCTCAAAGTTCTCAAGAAAAAAGAGGAGGAAGGGAGAGAAAGAAAAAAAAAAAGAGGGCAAAAGGCGAGGAGAAAAAATGATCAAAAAGGGTCGGAAGAAGTACACAAGAAAAGGCGTTTCAGGTCTTGAATAACCCTAAAACCTCAGGAGCTTCGAGGTGGTCTGCCCCCTGGGCCCCCGCCGAGGCGTGCCCTGGACCCCACCAGAGGGCCTAAGGCGGGCTCCTGGACCACACCCGTTAGTCGCTCCGCGCGATTCGCTTCTCATGGTTCCGAACATCTTTAGTCGAGCCCCCCTCAATAAAAATTTCCTGGGGCTCGATAGCGATCATATAGTCTCCGAGTTCCATAGACGACAATGAATAAAGCGTTCAACCCTTGTTGGCGTGAAGAGTCAACTGAATCGATTGCCCTATTGTTCACCATTGTACACGGACTGTGAGTTTCGGAGGCCATATCTCTTGTCACAAAACCGGTTTGAAAGTAAATCATGGTCCGCACAGGGAAGGAAGGGCGCCTGCAATTTTTCTATATCTAGGTTGGATTTTGGAGGTTGTCAGGCTCCCTGTGGAGCTTCTAATGGAAAATTCCTAAATCAGCATTATATGCCTGTTGATTCTGCAAAAACCGCTTGATTAATTCATTCATTTTTACCATACGGGCAAGAAGACACATTTAAAGCATTTTGTTCTGCGAACTTTTAGTTCGTAGAAGAAATATGGAGAAAAATGCATTTGAAAATTCACTTTTCGCGCCATTTCAAAATCCCTAGACTGCTGAAGAACGTTATTGTTCAAATTATGTCTCATTCTCATGTATATTGGGTCCTACACGCCATGCCCTTTTGATTCCACGGTCCGAGCACGAACATATAAAAACGCACACGAACCGGGACCCGAACTACGGCGCTCATGCAACACCAGGGTAGAATTTTTCGTAGCAGAGTGCGAGAATCAGTCTCTGATTCTTAAAATGAATATATTGCGGAATCATCATATATTGCCACCCGATGATAATTCTAAACGTTTTTTTTTACGAGAATCAACATTGATTCCCGCAAATCAATTTACGAGAATCTTTGCGAGATCGATTCTTCCGGATTCTACGCCACTGAAAATTCTAGCCCTGAACCACAACGTATAAAAATACCCGACGTATGAAGGTCCCGGACAGGATCTGGCCTTCATAAACTCGCACCACATTTTGGCTCAAATTTCCTTTCCAAGACCTGATTTGTCAAAGTTGATCGCATTTTTTTCATGAAGTTAACATATCAAGTTCGTTTTATGGTGTGGCCTTTTGCAGTCAATCGTATTTTTTGCACAGTTTTGACATAAAAATGACCGTATCATGAGCCTTGTATATACATTTTTCAGTGGGCATTTATCATCGAGTGCTAATTTTCGAGGGATGCCAAAATAAATCCGACCTTCCCCTCCACCCCCCCCCCCCCGGTCCAGCAGGTAGCATAGTCCGGGCTCCTAAACAACAACGGAATAAAGGTGTGAACCAATGTTTCACGAAGGTCAACTGAATAGATTGTCCTATTGTTCACCATTGTTCCCGGAATGTGAGACCGGCGGACTATAACTCCTGCCACACCGGTCACCACCCAGACTTACTAAAGGCACGGCCTGGTCACGAATGACCGTTTGGAAAAATTACACTGTGTCGCTAGCAAGGTTTTATCCACAACTGACGGGATTTTGACGCAATAATTTTTTCTAAATTATATAATTACAAAGATCTTTTGATCGAAGGTTTAAGGAATTGTAATGTCACAAGAATTGTAATGTCACGAGACACGGGGGGTGGACACAACCTCTGCAAGATTGCAACAATGACCAGATTCCCCACCTTCGCCAGCCAGACAGAAAATGTTGCTTATAGCAGCTGCAACATCGGTTCCTGACAACGATGCTCTTGAAGGCAGCGTCCAACATGGAGTAGCTATAGGATTTCATATGGGGGGGGGGGGCAGTGTCGCATCTCAAACCGACAGAAAAATGGGTGGGTCAGGGGCCCCCGCCTTTCCTTAGGGTCCCTGTGGGGTCCAGGGGCGAAAGACCCGTGTGGGGGTAGTTATAGAGGGGCGAAAGCCCCCTGAAAATTTTTGGGGTGTATGCTTTTTAAATGTCTTTGAGGGCTAATTTTTGTACGATTATACGATTTTGTAAATTTACTTGTCGCACGCTTTGTCCATTGGAACTTTAAACCTATACTTTGCCGACAATCCGGCCTGCCAAGCGCCATGCTGAAATTTTTTCAAGTGAAAACCGACGGATCATCTCACCGACGAGATCAATTATTGGGGG
Organism: Ophioderma brevispina; assembly: GCA_023653785.1. Taxonomy (NCBI): domain Eukaryota; kingdom Metazoa; phylum Echinodermata; class Ophiuroidea; order Amphilepidida; family Ophiodermatidae; genus Ophioderma; species Ophioderma brevispina. Next base: position 7,449 of record JAMKCH010047188.1, read on the forward strand.
GGCACGGTCCCATTGCCCCCCCCTGGCTACACACATGGCGCAGCGTCCATCGTTCACCGTTTGCAAGTGGACCGCATAAACGGAATGGACTTCTTAACTTCGTCTGCTTAAAGAGACATGAGGAGATTTCCAGAAAGAAGCGCCTCACTTTTTGTAGCCCCAGTTTTTTGCATATGAAGGTTCCAAGTAGAAGATCACACCGAAGTGAATTAGGCCGAATACGGCGTTTTTATGTAGTAAGATGATGATTTAGACTTTCTGTCGTTGCACGACAGAAAGACAAAGCATGGTTTTCTATGGGGATGATTACGATAGCAGGCAAGTACAAAACAAGGTGTGCGGGGTTTTCTTTTGTACTTGTTTGTTCGTAAGCCTTCGACAAACGTTATCGGTAGGTTGGTCTTTGGTCTACAAGACCGATTCCGTGAAACAAATTTGAGAGAAATAGGTCCTTCAAAAATTTCCTCTGTCACTTTAAATGAACTGTCTACGCTATCATTTCGCGATTTGCTATCCGTGTCCGTGCGTCGGTATTCCGTTGCGTCTATGTCATCTATCATGCCTGATCTACCAATTGCACTGTTGATCTCCAATTACAGCGATTGATGTGTTGCATCAAGTTGAAGAGCACGCGACGGAAAGACGGAAAAGAATAACTTGCTCTCTATAGGCCCAGTTAACAGCAATGTTTGTAACATGTTAGGGCCTGGTATCTTGAAATAGGTCGGCCTAGCTGGTACACACTGGGCAAAATGTATCTGGTTATAGTCTAATAACATGGGCCAGAACGATTCGCAGGAATGGTTTCATGGATTAGCAGGCAACAAGAGAAGTGACGTAGGATGTAAAACTGGTCTATACCACAGCCAATGCCCCCCCCCCCCCCCGAAGAAGCACGACACTTAATGACTCCGCTTAAAAGCTCCACCCCCCCCCAAATTGCAACATGATTCGCCATGGCCTTGATATCTCCGCTTCCTATGTCTGTTTGACATACCTAAAGACGCACCCTCGCTAAGTGCTTGTAGGAATCGTGTGCATCGAGGTTGTAAAAACAATGCCAACCTAGAGCGCGGTAAAGGTAAAACCCTCGAGTGCAGCCTATGTCTACAGGAGTATCATCGTGAATGTGTTGGCCGCAAAGGAATGGGCAGACCCACCACAGTGGATTTGCCTCGCATTGTAGGAAATACCTAAAACTGTGAATCATCTTGTGTCGTTGGTCGCGGAAATACGCAAAGAGGAATTTTAAACTGAGAAAACACTAAACACAGTTCAAGCAAAAATCTATTTGTGAGTTGGAAGAATCTCTGTGCAATCGATGAAATCTGTGCAAGCTTTGTTGTAGTTAATTAGTTAGGCCTACTCGCGACACCGGGGCTCAAACTACCCGGAATATCAGAATTCTTGGAGCAGGTAGGTCTACCAAGGAAACGGAGGCCCGGTACACGGGCAGTCCCTACACATCATAGCATTTTCAACGCCGGTAGACTATGAATGTTTATTGGGGATCATGCTTAGAGAACATTAACGAGAAGGAACTACATCAAACCTAACGTGGATGTATTCGTGGGGCTACCGTCAAAGACATTTCAGGAAAACTGAGAAAGCACCGGGTAGTAGAAGCAAGTACAATCAATTGTCCTGCAGTTGGTACAAATAATGCCACATCAGAGGCCAAAGTTATAAGGGTTTGACGGACTATGAACAAATGGTTGCGAAACGGCGCACTCAAAACACCCTGAAGGTTGTTTCCTCTGTATGCCCAAGATCGGAAGTTCAGCAAACCCAATCCAGAAGAGTTAGCATTTCAACGCCATTAAACTTAGAGTTTAGCGGGGCCGGGGCTAGTGGCAAGCGTGTTGTAGACCTGACAAAAACTTTAAATTATGAACATCGTATCATCAAAGGAACCCTACACAGGGATGGGCTACACTTATCAAAAGTTGTACCCAGCTGCTTACTCCAGAACATTCACAATGCTCACATTATACTCTCGAGTAAGGGTTCGCCAACTAGCTCAAAGGGGATGAATCTATCGGGAAGCATCAACCCTGATATTTCCCAGAACACCCGGGAATCGTCGCCGGGTACGCCCCACCCCTCCTCCTAACAACATGCACACACAAGAACAGAAGTAAGATAAACACTGCGCCGTACCAACCGTAGACATCAAAATCAAACGTGGTGAGTCGAAGAGGATCGCAAGTAAGTGGTTGTTACTTCCACATGTGGTGTTACAAACCACATGGCTATAGGAAACTGCTACCATGGGTAGTAGACATCAACTGTTAACAGGGTCATGAACTCAGGACATAAGGAAACACAACGCGTTCTTCCACCCCGACGCAAACTTTAGTCAGAGGAGAAGTTCCCATCATTCGCTAATTATGGTTGATCACAATTGAAAAGATGGCCAAGCGTGTGCCGGCGTCAGAAATAGCACACCAAGTAATGTGACTAATCTGGAGAGTGCCGTGGACTTGAATATGTTAATATGTACTCTGTTCTTGATGATGAACTGAAAAATGATCTTAGAATGTTCTAATTTACATGCGTAATGTTTTGTTGATAATGTTTGTTAAATTGTCATGCTGAACACAGTTTTTAAATTAGTAACCCTCATTAAGAGTAAAAAAAAAACGAAGGGTTAGAGGTAGTCCTTCAAACAGAAGAAAAGGGTAACAAGGAGAACGAAACATTAATATTAAATTTCGGTTCAATAATGTTAATCGTGTTAAACCCAAAGCTCTACGAGATCCGTAAACTTCCAAGAACCTTAACTAAGACATTTGTGCGTATTGCCGCAACTTTTAAAAGCCTGATTGAGGGGGTTAGTATTAATGGTTATAGTTGGGTCGGCAAGAACAGGAACTGGTAAAGGTGGTGGTGGCACTGGCTTTTCGTTTATGATTATATTTGCTATTCTTGATGATTAAATTTGGTAACGCTAAATCATATGACCTTGAAAGACTGTTGGATCAAAGGTCAAATTGGTAGTGAGATTGTTTAACATTGCCCGTTGTTTATTTTCCGGTTGGGCGTACAGATCACGAGCGTGCCGACGAACTCTATAATCAGCTTCTTTCGCGCATTATTATCCAATCGAAAAACAATTATAGCAACGATTGATATCCTCAAATTTTTGATATGGGGGCATTTATGGCAAGGGGGAATTTTTTTGGTAACCGCATTCATTTACGGGGGTGACCCGGGTTCTTAATAGTAATGGTGAGCGTCTTCTTAATTTTAGTCGTTTTGTCTTGGCTCGTATCACAAGTCATTGTAAATGGCTTTTGTGGTGGTGTGTCGGCCTTGTTAGTAGGGTGCATGATCCGGGCCGCTGATACCATGGATACGGACGCTCCTAACATGGCCACGCTTTTGAGGCTGGGGCGGAATGGGCACAGTCAGGGGTTTACCCCCTACTCTTATTCGACACGACCTGCGACGTACAGACAGTTGTGACTCTTGTACACACGGGGACCGACGGCTTAACGTCCCCTACGAAGGACGGAGCTTTCATGGTCCATTTGCTCAATTCCAAGGGAAACATGGAGGAGGGAGAGGTGAGGAGAGGCGGTATTCGATTTACTTAAAAGTGGTATACGATCAAATCCCAGAAAGTGGTGTACCCGAATAAATCCCAGCAAGTGCCACGAACCCACGGATTAGAACCCGGGAATTTTGATGGAAATTTACACCAGAGGGCAAAGCACCCTAGCAGATAGACCCACACTCTCTTAATTTTAGTGATGATGCTCATCTTACTATTATCACGCCGTAATTGTTTCATGGTAAAATACTTGGTTAGGCACCCAATTCATTCGTGTATTGACTACTTCTTGCATTGATCATGGTTTCATAAAACCAACATCTTCGATTATCTATACTATAAAGATCGAACTTCGCCAGGTTGTGTTTCCATGGAGGCTGACATGTTGACCCAGGACGGTCGCATGTTGAATGGGTACCCGATTAGGTAATACCTTCCATCGTGTCTCTCGATGATCGGGGTTTAGGTATTGAAACTGATGATAGATGATAGATTTCATTGAGATTGCAATAAAACGTGTTGTTAATTTTAGCTAAATGATGTTGTAAACAGTAGTAGAGATTGAAATTCCGGTGTGGACAAAGAGTAATAGTATTGAGGGTACCGTTTGCTATGGTACGAGTTGTCATCACTGTTGTGGCTTAATTCCATGGTCATTCGGAGTTGACTTTTGTACTATTTCTTGTACAATTATTTATTTATCGGTGATAAAAGAGAACAATAAGAAGGCCTATACTGCCAAACATTTCAAGATTGATTTACTACGTATTTTATTCATTTTGAAGATGCTGCTGATCTCCAACGTGTTATTTTGACGCAAAAATTCGTGACATTTTTTTCTCGCGTTAAATCGTGATATCGCGTGGGCG
>JAMKCH010047189.1:0-11922 GCA_023653785.1 Ophioderma brevispina
TGACACAGTGCAATCGCTGTTGAATGGTAACCAAGTAACATAATTATAATTAATTAGGCCTGTTATAGAACATTTAAAATAAAAAACAGAACTAAATGAACTCAGTTATTTTACAATGATGATTAATTTTTAAAAATGATTTTTAGTAGAATTGAGGGGTCTCACCTCATCATTTTCATAGATAGTATCATCCACTATATTGCTAAATAGATAGCCTCTCTCTGAAAGTAAAAAAAAAAACGATTGTAAGTTCCATCGGAATTGATCACATTGAAAACACTGATGAAATATATTTCTACATCAGCCAAATCTTCAGCTATATTTGAAGGTCTTAAAACTGAATTCGCGGTTTGGTTAGCGGCTTTCGTTCCGCTATATTCAAAGAATTAAGCTGTGGGCCGCTCAGCCTATCGTACAAATGGACCTCACATGACCTTTGACCTTGGCACATGACTTTGGACCTCATAAAAAAATGAGCGGGACTCCCATGTTGCACCTAGGACTCAAGATTTAGAACCTTTCAAACTTTTCAATGGCGGTTCATTTTAGATTATTTAGCCTTTCATTTTTCAACTTGACCTCACATTACCTTTGACCTTGGGCATCTGACCTGGACCTCATCAACATATGGGGATCCCATGGTGCACCTATGACAAATGTTTGGTTCCAATTGAACTTTTCATTGAGGTCAACTTAGAAAAAACAACCATTTTAGTGACACACACATACATACACCACACAACAACAGATTGCAAAGTGGTCCTGCTAGCGATGCTGGCGGCCCAACAAAAAAAATCACAATGGAACCAGTTTTATGACAATCATTTTCACAATTGCCTTCAAAGAAAAGTCCTATTAAAATATCACAAAAAGCACTTCTTTCTGGTTACACCTAGAAATGCATACCGAACCCACCACTAAGAAGAATTTTTTAATATGAGTATTTTATTGTGTTTATGCCAACCAATTCTTAGCAATTTCAAAGACAAATGCTGCTTGACAATGCAATATGACGAGGTTGACACAGTATTGACCTTGTTCAACCACTGGTTCACACCTATTTTCCTCCCAGTCAGGTTGGTGGTGCTTGTTTACATCCACCTCGAGACTAAATTGACATTCATCAACCTACATATTTCAAGCACTATTTGAATATGATAAGCATTATGTGTATTCAATGTAAGATGAAACATGACATTTGATAAAGTACATGAAATACCTTAGCGGGGATTGTAGTGAAAGGTGTGTGCTTCCGGATAAAATTGTGAATTTCTTCCCAAGTACGTTTAGGCATTGATAAGCCTAAAATTGATGGAAGCACTTGCCACAGATCCCTCAATGGACCCAGCGTGGGTCAAGTTAGAACAGGGGCAAAATTTTTAAAAATGCTCCGATTGTTGGTTGAAAAACACACCATATTATTTTTTTTATTTTTTTTATTTTTTTTCAAAAATGTTAAAGTTACACTATCTATGGCTTACATTTCCGAGTTATGGTAAAAACTGAAAAAAGTGAAAAATTAAATTTTTTGTGTGTACATGGGCCAAAAGTTAAAGTTGCTTTGAGTCAGGTAATATGTGTGCAAATTGTTTCCCTAGCGTAAATAATTGAAATAAGGAATAGCTTATACCATCTGCAGTGTATAGTAATCATGTTATGCCACAAAATAGGTCACCAGGTCAATCGAATCCAATAGCTGCCAATACTTTGCTTTATTTCGCCATTTTGGTTCATACCCAGAACACTTAGTATAGTCAAAACTATTCATATACTTCATTCTATGAGCTGAACCAACAACTTGAACCACGTTTTGTAAAAAATGTATCAACTTTTAACTTTAACTTTGACTCCTGTACAAGCCAAAATGACTTTTTTCACCATTTTTACAGTTTTTACACTTAATTCCAAAACTATAAGCCAGAGGTAGTATAAACTTACCTTTTTGGAAGCCTTGTAACCAAACAACATCATGGTGTGCTTTTCAACACAATTGAACTTTAATTTTTTAACCCTCTGTGTAATCCAAGCAGGGGGCCATGAAAGGGGATGTGAAGTGCTTCCATCATTTTTTTTTATTATCATTGCATAAAGTACTTGTGTACCCAAAATCACAATTTTATATCCTGATTTGCACACTCAGCCTGAACCTGTTCACTACAACAGTCCCCCACGACTCTAGGGAAGCCAAGGGTCTGATCAACCCTGTGGTAAATATACTACAGTAGCTATAGTGTATTTTGGGCCAACAAAAAGGGAATCTAGTCGTAGTGTTCTTCTTACGTCCCGCTGGAATGTGACATTTCCTATTGAGGATTAAATTCGATGTGCTTGCAGATACGGTAGTGGCTAGCCAGCTTACAAAACAATGATACCAAATGCCCCAGCTGATCTGCTGACAGGACTCTACATACCCACTAGTACCAGATCCCTCATACACCTCCACATCACCATCACCATTCTGTTAAAGCAAGGACAATAGATTACACACATGGTATGTTCCAGATTCTCTTAGTAGGTAGGCACTTCATTTCACAATTGATAGTTGACTCTGTAAAGACACATCAGTGATTCACACCCCGATTAAAAATATTTGAAATTTGCTAGGAAATAGCTTAAAAGTGAAAGGATAATCTGTCGGACTCTTCCATAGGTTGTATTGTTTTTCCAACTGAAATTGACAGAAAAGGAAAAAACACGCAGTGTTAAAGATATGAATCCCCAATCAATTAACCTGGTTGTAGCCATGTCCCGTACGGACAGTAAAGGACTAAAACACAGATCCTGTTCTTATTAGGTTGAGTTTGACTTATCAAATGCGGGTATTTTTAGGTACCACACTTTGTTCAAAATACATAAATCTGATTTTTGATGATTTTTTCGTTTTAGTAAATCACTGATATTGCCTTTAACTTGGTATTAAATTACAGTAAATTGTCATATTAACCCTCAATGATCATGCTTCAAAATAGAGGGTTTTGTGATTGGGTCAGCACAGTTACACACAAACATTATTAACAATTACAAGCCATGAATGTTTTGAGGTGCAATATGGCACAACTTTGGACAGCTCATACTTTCCATGGCCTTACCATCAGCCATTTTTGCATATGCATGGTAGAGTGGGCTCTGTTGAGATACTATATGACAAAAAGGCCTGGTTTTACCAACGCTTTGACAAAATATCAGAAGCTGAATACCCTTTGAAAAATGCTAATGCAATATGACCTGGATTGGCTATGACAGACTATATTTGAAGTCATATTGCTATTGCAAACATGGGCGAGGCAACCTTATGTAATTACACCTTTGTCAGGCCCTGAACTAAGGAGTGATGTCATAGTCTTTCCAAAACACCCTTAAACGTGCGAATCGTCAGTAATTCGCATCTGTAATTGGTGAGATACAAAGTCAGTGGTTGGCGCGATACGCATGCACAATAGCTGCGCTAAAGCTATGACATCACTCCTTAGTTTTCAGACCAGACGAAGTATATGGAAAAGCATAGGTTAGATGGACTTGGGACTTTTGCTGCACAAAACCAAATTTCCAAATAGAATTTTCAACAATCACGTCTGATTTCTTGTTATTTATTCTTTTAAGGAATAGACAAATATTTTCATCACCATTCATCAACCACTGAAATATGGGGATGATTAAATATTACACAAACAAGATCAATCATACATTTGCATGTATATAGGTTGGTCAAATTGTATCCATGGATGATACAAATATTACAAAGGGCCCACAAAATACAAAGTTTAAGATTCAAGCTGACAACTATGTGTTAATAATCTAGAACAGAAAATCAAATCAGCTTCAAATTAATTCTTAACTGGTACTGGGACGCTAAGGTGGGAATTAATCGGATTACAAAAACATATGGTACAACATTTTTGCATTATCCTAAAAAAGAATAAAATTATAATTTTTAAGTTATATTAATTTATTAAACTATACAATTAAAACAAAATTAATTTTTTTGGGGGCCAAAAATATTAATTCATCTCATCTGTAGTGTTTAAATGATTCTTTTTTAGGAGTGTTCCCCCCAGCTTCAAATTCATGGGATTTTTTAGTTTGTGTAATTTGGGGGGTCTGGTTCGGAGTTTTTATGCTAATTAAATCGAGACAGTTGGAAAAACCTTTGTTGCCAGTTTCGACTGTCCTGATATCAACAAAAGTTGCCATTGAAAATCACCTTCAAACATTCTTTATTGAATTTAAAAGTACAAGTAGGTAATAAAGTGCTGCTTCTTTTGATATAAACATAATTTATAAACTTTATTGTCCGCATGGCTCATATACATTTAGCATTGGAAATTTCAATTCCAACAGTCTTGAGTTGTCTCACGTGTACTCCAGGTTTCAGCAGATAGTAGCACCATAAAAACAACCCTTGTTGAAAGTAAAAAACACTGAGACCTTTGAACACAACCACACCCTTTCCGTTATTGCTCCTTTGTTGACACTGCTTTCTCATCATATTCCTCCCTGGCATCTTGGAGGCAGTGGGGCATAGGGGAAGGTTAATTGTCCCGCTCCACATTAAGCTTGTCCCACACATTTTGTGCCTCAACAGACTTGTAGACTGTTCACATTCGGGTTTCAAGGCAGTCAAATTCCCCAAAATGTCCCTGAATTTCATGATTATTTGGTCCCTCGAGAGTGAAGTCTCTCATTTCACCCACAACATAATATATTCCTTTCTGTGGCGTTCACTGAAAATAATAAATTGATTAGTTCAATGCATAATAATACATTCACCTCTGTGATCTGTACAATATTCTATTCTTCTTTTGGGTTGTTTTTTGTTTTGAAAGGGTTTAATCCCACAATGATGCTACACGCCTTATATCTTTAGTTTCTTGAACCTTCATGTAAAACTGCCCAAGTGGTATTTTATCCTTTATGTTCAACTGCCAATATCTCCGCTTAGGGTCCATCAATTGGATGGAATAAAAGCGCGGATTTACGTTGGGTTCTTATCTAACAAATAAAGTCAAAATATCTCGCAATAATGCACTTTTGTATTTTTTTTATTTTTTTTAGTTTTTGATGATTGTATAGTGTTTTTGGGACAAGTCCTGTAATACAAGTCCTATCGGGATTAACTAAAAATTTTGAGTCAAGTCAATTTTATTGGAATATGGCCAAAAAACAGGCATTATCACCCATGTTTACATTAAAATGCAAGGTCAAATAAACTCTGTAAAGACTTGTACCAACCTTGGTATAAAATTGGTTGATTGAGCCCATATTTACTTGTTTGAGTTATGAGTTGTAAAACTATGATTCATTGACTGATACCTATAATCATTGACTGATAAATTTAGTTTATCAAATTAAAACTGACTTTTTACCAGGATTTTTTTGTAACAACACACCTAAGGGAGCGGGGGTGGTTACCACCCCTTGAAATTTGCCTACTGAACATCTGATTCCTATGACTTGATAGCCAGAGTTTCCTTCTTCCATGGTATCAAATAGTACAACAAACCTCACTATGGCATAAGTATGAAAATATTGGATTAGATGCAAAATATTATTTGCCATTTACTTTACTGGCTCCAAAATATTTATATCGCACTTTACTGCTCTGTTATATAAAACTACTTCAGTTCCATTATTAGATCCCAAAACTGCATGAAATCAATATTCAATAGCTTTTATATTTGGTGAAAATTAATTGCATTTTCCCTACTACATTGTGTGTCTATGGAAAGTGACAGTTTTTGCTGACATACCAACTTTATGACATTGACCTTGCATGCAATTTGGGTACTCATTGGGTTCCGGGAAAGAGGAGGGGCCATACTATCTAATTGTACCAAAATCAAGTGTCTTGATCTTCCTGCATCATCTAGGCATGATGGTAACTTCTCTCCCAAGGGGTGGGAGGGTGTTGTCCACCCCCATCCTCACTTTGGGATCATCTTTTACCTATCCCTGGTTTAATTGTTTGGTTGTTTGCAGTAAAGGTGTAAAATGCATTGAATAATAACATTAACTTATTTGGGACAGAAAGGGTGTTTTTAGTATGGCGCAAAAATAGTAAGGTGACGAAGGTAAAACATTTTATCGCTAGAAACAGTTTTCTAAAAAGGTGTTTAATCACTGATAAACTCAATTTATCACCCTGAACAAACAAGGTTTTTCTCAATCAAAACTTACTTTTCAGTCAATAATCGCAGTTTTCTTTCTTGAAAACTGAGGGGGGGGGGGGGGGGGGGGGGGTAATCAGTTTTCTTCATGGTTAAATGATTTCTGACTTTTAAAACATTAATATTGACAGCCTACTGCAGAGCAAGTGTTAGTGCAACAACCAAAACTGAATTGTACAAATAAATTTACCTTACCCCTTACCCAATATTATCGAGATCAAATGAGGGGAAAGGGTTAAATAAAAGAAGTAATAATAATAGGGTAAAAAAGCATTCAATACAGTTACTACATGCTTAAATTTAAAAACAAATGGTTTTATTTTTTTCATTATAGTTATCAAGTTCATCTGTTCATCTGCTCTCTTTCTATAAGTCTAAAACTATGAAAGGTAATTGTTGTCTTTAATACAAGAGAAGAAATGTAACCCACATTTTTTCAAAAAAAACCCTGAATTCCCAGTATGAATGAAGGAGTAACAAAACCATTTAAAAAAAAATACAAAAGCAAGAACAATTTTGTAAATATCATGCTATTTGTGCCACACAAAAAGTTAGGCAAATTAACAATGCTGAACAGTTCTGCCAGGGTAAGGTATAATGTACCAGAGAAGATATTAGTAGCTTCCCACAATGCATTGCTTCCAAAGGTAGTTTTTGTACAGGTTCCTATGTGACGTTAGGTGTGAAACATGGCTAAATTAACAGCATTGATTGACCAACTTGCATTTTAAGAATGTTTTTCATATCTACGATTCACATGACTACCCTGTAAGAAATCTCCATGGAAGCAATGCATTATGTCAGCCCTGATATTTTCTCTTATATGTACCCATTACCCATCATATAACCCAGAAGACATACCAACCCTGTGCTAATAACCCCACTAATGAGCATTTTCTGCCTGCTGGGGCCAAAAGAATTTTAATTAACGTTTTGAAATGATTCTACCTGGAGATCATAGTAATTCCCATAAATAGCCTTTAAATTTTTGACAAAATTGTAAGGCGGATTATCATAATAAAACTATGATTTCACGAGCACTACAATTTCTATGGGCCTTTTACACTTATTTTACAATCGCTGGGGGCATGAAAACCTCCTATTGTGCATTTTGACCTTTGAAATCAGAAGCTCCCATGTGAAAATGGACCCCACTTTCAAAGCTCATATTGCATATTTAATGGAACATTACAACGCCCTATATGTTTCCCCCTCTGAATTCAATTTATTAAAACTCTGTAATGATTTTATAGATTTTTGCTTTACCAAAAAATCATATCAGATAAGTTACTAAGCATATTGTTTTTAGTTTGCAGATATTTCAGTGAAAATGCACATTTTGCACATAGGAGGTTTTGAATTGATGTCCATTTTCACAGAGTAGCTTTGATTTCAAAGGTCATAGCACATTGGAGGTTTTTGAAATGGCGTCCATTTTCCCACATAGAGCTTTTGAGTTCAAAGGTCATATGCACATTGGAGGTTTTGAAATTGGCGTCCCTTTTCACATAGGAGCTTTTAATTTCAAAGGTCATATGCACATTGGAGGTTTTGAAATTGGCGTCCATTTCCACACACAGAGGCTCGTTTAATTTCAAAAAGTCAAATGCCATAGGAGGTTTTGAAATTGGCGTCCATTTTCACATAGGACTTTAATTTCAAAGGTCAATTGCACATTGGAGGTTTTGAAATTGGCGTCCATTTTCACATAGGAGCTTTTGATTTCACAGGTCAAGCACATTGGAAAAAAAAAGGGGGGGGGATTTTGAAATTGGCGTTCATTTTCACGTAGGCGCATTTTGATTTCAAAGGTCCAATGCACATTGGAGGTTTTGAAATGCCGTCATTTTCACATAGACTTTGATTTCAAGGTCATATGCACAGTGGCGGTTTGAATTGGCGTCCATTTTCACTTAGGAGCTTTTTCATTTCAATGTCAAATGCACATTGGAGGTTGTTGAATTGGTCCATTTTCACATAAGGAGCTTTTGATATCAAAGGTCCAAAATGCACAGAGGAGGTTTTGAAATTGGCGTCCATTTTCACATAGGAGCTTTTGATTTCAAAGGTCAAATGCACATTGGAGGTTTTGAAATTGGCGTCCATTTTCACATAGGAGCTTTTGATATCAAAGGTCAAATGCACATATGAGTGTTTTAAATTGGCGTCCATTTTCACATAGGAAGCTTTTTTTTTACTTTCAAAGGTCAACTGCACATAGAGGTTTTGAAATTTGCGTCCATTTTCACATAGGGGCTTTTAATTCAAAGTTCATATGCACCTTGGAGGTTTTAAACATTGTCCCCCCCCCCCCCCCCCGCCCCCCCCCCCGTCCATTTTCACATAGGAGCTTTTGATTTCCCAAGGTCAATGCCAATTGAGGTTTTGAAATTGTTGCTTCATTTGCCACGTAGGAGCATTGATTTCAAAGGTCAAATGCACAGTGGAGGTTTTGAATTGGCGTCCATTTGTCACATAGGAGCTTTTGATTTCAAAGGTCATATGCACATTGGAGTGTTGGAATTGGCGTCCATTTTCCACTTAGGACTTTTCATTTCAAAGGTTCAAATGCACATTGAGGTTTTGAAATTGGCTCCTTTTCACATAGAGCTTTTGAATATCAAAGGTCAAATGCACATAGGAGTTTTGAAATTGGCTCCATGTTCACATAGGACCTTTTGATTTCAAAGGTCAAATGCACATTGGAGGTTTTGAAATTGGCGGTCCATTTTCCGTATGAGCTTTTGATATCAAATGTCAAATGCACATAGGAGGTTTGAAAATTGCGTCCATTTTCACATAGGAGCTTTTGATTTCAAGGTCAATTGCCCACATTGGAGGTTTTTGGAAATTGGCGTCCATATTTCACTTAGGAGCTTTTAATTTCAAAGAAGGTCAATGCACATTGGAGGTTTTGAAATTGCGTCCATTTTCACATAGGACTTTTGATATCAAAGGTCAATGCACATAGGAGGTTTTTGAAATGGCGTCCATTTTCACATAGAGCTTTTGATATCAAAGGTCCAATGCACATAGGAGGTTTTGAAATTGGCGTCCATTTTCACCTCGGAGGTTTTGATATCAAAGGTCAACTGCACATTGGAGTTTTTTGAATTGGCGTCCATTTTCACATAGGGGCTTTTGATTCAAGGGTCAAATGCACATAGGAGGTTTTTTCCTGCCCAGCTACATTCTGTGTAAGTTTACACAAATGAATTATAGGTAAACTGGTTTTTATCTGGAAAATATACATAAACAACGATCTCTATATGGAACGGGCCAATAGAAGGGCAGTATAATGTAAGTCAATTACCTTTTGTAGGTCTCTGTTCAGATAAGATTTTTTTTTTGCAACAGGCAGTTCTCATGTTCCTGAACATATTCACGCTAATATGCCTTTTCCCCATAAATCACTTTGACAGAATGTATGCATTACCCTAAAAGTTGGCCATTTTATTATGACCCAGAAATAAAATATCATTTGAAACTAAGATACGTGGTGGCATTGAGCCGGTGCAGTAGCCATTTTGCACAATCATTTTGGCCTATGGTGATCTCTGCGACATCCTGTCCATCGTTTGACGCTAGAGCAAGCATCCTCCAATCTGTGACCCTGTTTGAGAGCTCTCGCCGGTCCAAATTAACAGAATGTCTCTGGTCCTTCTGAATCAGTATCCTGAAAAGGAAAATAATACAAAGCTCTTATTACAAAGAGAAATTCATAGGCTGTGGGATGGAAAAAAGATTCATAAACATTTCCTTAGTTCTGTGGATGTTCAAAATCATTAAGACCTTGGGTGCAATAAATATGGCAGAATCACTTTTAAATCCATGCAATATCCCCATATAGCAACACAATACGACAAAGCATAAGGCACCTATTTGATTGTAACATTGTACGAGTTCTGCCAAAATAGTGCCTTATTCTTTACTTTGTATTATGGTATAATCCAGGCTTTTAATTACCATAAACAATGCAAAGTTGGCAACCCTGGTGACAATGATTTTGGGAAGGGGAAATTTTCTGTAACGCCTCCTCATCGAGTATCATCTGACCATTTTTCAAGTCGCTTCACAACAAGTAACTGTCTGACAAACCACTTGTGATAGTCTTGGTCAATGTGTAGGGGAGAGGTGTACTACCTACAGATATCCTTTGAATCAACTTCTATAGACCTTTATATGTTTTTGCTGCATTTGGTCAATATTTCACATGATAATTTCTATTTTTCTTTTCTTCCTCTATAGAAGCATATCACCCAAAACGTCTGATTAAGATTTTGAGCTAATGTGTTCAGCTGTTTGGATAGTAGAATGTAAAATATTGCTAAATAGGCCCATAGGACAGTGTGGGTGAGAGCAGAGTGTTGTCGACCATATTTGGATACGGTTTTTGTTCATAACATAAAAAAGGAATATTTTCCAGCCTTAAATTTCATTCTTTCAATGTCACGATAAAATTTTTAAAACAGGTACTATCTGCTGACTGTAGGATTAATCCACCAAAAACCACCCAAACCCTTTTTCTAAACCCCTTAAATACTCACAGCTAAGACAGTAATAGTGATAGAAGCAGAGTTAGCACCATCATCCATGACGATGGAATGTGTCCCTCGGCCGACAAAATCCCTGCCTTACCTCAGCACTTGCTTGTTAGCCTGGGAAACCAACATCCCTCAGATGTCCTGTAGCAAAATAAGAGAGTATGTAGTGAATGCCTTCATCATGCAATATGAATGGTAACAAACATTGGCAACAAGAACTCCGATATCAAGTGTGTAGGAACCAAGTAGGAAAATCAGTACATAAAAGTTGTCAGGGCTGACATAGCATGCTATTGCAAGGTATAGCGCCTCTTTATTCTAATATATATTATCTGAAAATTTGTATGTATTTTTCTGTATTTTTAAGCATTGACCGGCATGTCTCCTTCCCCATGGAGTACAGATGTGGGCTTCCCAGTGGGCACATGTTGCATTCTCAATGTTGCATAACGTTAAACTTCAATCAATGCGCTTTCAATGCATTCAACCTCTGCTGAAATTTGTTGCATTTCAAAGTTGAATCAACGTTGAAATTGGGTTTAGTTGAAGAAAACTTACAAATTTCAACTGTATTTTGAACCAAATTTCAACGTTCAATATCTTTTCAACGTTGATTCAACATTTAACAACTGACAGTTTGCCCGCTATCTGTGAATTTTAAAGGTCCCAGGAAATTGCAAATAAATGGATTGGTTGTGTAAGTCTACCAGGAGGGACTATAAAGCATTCAATATTTGGGTTGGTGAGGACACCATAGTGAAACTATTGATTTTTCAAAGAGTAAAATAGAAATTCCAGGTGACTGGTGTGAAATCTATTCATGGCAACTGACTGAAAATCAATAGTTTCACTAATGATGTTACTGGTAGTGTACTCTTTTTTCTGACCCTGTTTATTGGAATGGAATGTTCCACAAAGATTTGGAGTACGTAGGTTTATCATCTCATTTTTCCTGGGTACCTAAAAGATAAAGTAATGTGCAGAAAGCTGGTGCCTGATTATGTTAGTGTCTGCATTACAGAACAAAATAAACATTGGAGCACTTATTCTCCATGGAAGAAAATCCCATTTTAAAGCAACTTACTTGAAATACACATAGACCTCTCCAATACTGCCCTGCTCTCTCTGAATACTCAACATCACAGTGCTAGGCGGCTGTGATCCTTCTGGTTCAAACACAGAATGACCGGGAATCAAACGTCATGCGACACACC
>JAMKCH010047190.1:0-20731 GCA_023653785.1 Ophioderma brevispina
CTCACAGGACATAAGGAATACAGACATACGACACACAGAGCCCATTTTATAGTCCCTTCCGAACTTTATTCGGCGGGGACAAAAATGTGAGTCCCCTCCAGTCCGGGCCTCGGGACGTTAAAACCAGAACTACCTTATTTGTGGAATATGGCCAATGAGTTGTGCAAAGGGCCACAGACATACTTATAATGAAACTTATTTTACTGTCACTCAGATGGAATATAAAGCCAAATTACATATCATTAAAGGTGATCCCATTGCTCGGACGGCTATATTTAAGCATTATACCAATGTAAAGCTTAGTTTAATCGCGATTTTATATGTAACGTGTCATATTTATGCTACGCACGATTTGGTTCAAGTGCCAAAATGAAAATCGTCTGTCAAGCAACAACATTCAGCGAAAGTTTTTTTTTTTCCCCCAATTATTTTTAAATTGATGAAAGTAAAGGGAAATTACACACAAACTGTTTTTTTTAAAACAAGTAAACAAAATCCCACATTCATTTGTATCGCTCGCTTCTACGCTTTCGAAGACTTATTATTGTTTCTCTAAAATTTTCTAACTAAATCAGAATTTATAAGCATACAGATACGATAAACTATCTGTTGAAGTAGCTGGTAGATTTGATGGCTCTATCCCACAGAGAGGCGGTTCGTCGGGCTTTTAGACATAACTGAATCTTGCTCACAGTTATTGGTGCAATTTGTTATGGTTAACCCACATTGTGTGCTAGTTTTTAAAGTAATAACTTCATGTTACGCTGGATGAGCCAAGACTTTACCGGAAAAAACCCAATAGGCAAAGAAAACACGTGATTTATTAAAAAGGTGCATAACATAAAGAGTGACTGTTCCCGTCTGAGAAAGTGATTAAGATTATTTTCCGTTACTCTCCCTGATTGCGCCTATACCTCAGGCAAATCCATCGGTAGAATTAAGAGGGTTACTGTAACGTAAAACAATGGAAGAGCCGTGTCTTTATACGCATGCGGTAGTTTTGACCACTACCCATGCTCCAGGGGCAGTCTCCCTCACTAAGCCTATTTATTTCATGCTCCAGGAGCATGAGTGGTGGGTCAAAAAAATCTCACATTTGTTCAAACACAGCTGGCCTCTGAACTCTGCTTGCTACTCAGGATTCATCGTAAGCGGTGAGAATTCAAGCAATTTTTTCACATTTCTTGCACACTTATGAAGCCGGGAATTATAATTACCAATCTACAGAGATCAAGGAACCTCGTCAACCAACATTTATCGCTATATTGGCGGAATTCAAAACAGGAGAGGAGGGGCGATTTGGGGTTCCTTTCCATTGGAAGATGCATTGCGCAACAAGACTTGTGCATTCGCCTACGTCACACGAATTTGCCAAGGTCAGAGAAGGAAAGCTTATGCGTATTTTTGGGCGTAAAATCGCAACTAAATATAGGGTTAGTTTTTGGCTTATAGCGGCTATATTATACGATTATTTTTTTGGGAAAAGATATTTTTGGCATCCTGAAGTCATAAGCTTTCCATTGGTATGACATAGCTTAATATATGCCGTCCGAGCAATGAGGATCACCTTTAAAGGTGCAACAAGTCATCCATATTTTCTGTGATAAGTAGTGATTTCATTTAGGTTAGATACTCAATAGATTCCATACCTTTTATTTGTTACAGAAATTAATAAAAATTAAAACAAAGGTGATTTGAATATGCTTATATTTCAATAGAAAACATAGGCTGAATTTCCTATAACTGCTATAGGAAATCAGAAATTTCACAATTTTTGTACCAAAGAATCATTTCTCAGCTTAATCCTTTCAGATGGGGATATTTCTGATAGAAAGCTTTACATCAGTGCCAAAATCAAAATTTGAACATTTTTAGAAATACCTGTTATTTGAAATCTTTTCGTTGCACCCTTAAAGACACTTCTGATATTGTTCAAAGGGCTTACAAGCCGATTAAAATTCTCTGAAAAAAACACACACCAAAGGTGATATTAAACTCAGTCTCATATTTTCATATAGAAATTGTGTTAACAAGACTTCCATCATATTAACTCACCCCCTGCGGATCGCCAACTTGAGTCGCTGTAGACTCCAACCCCTCCGTAGGCTGCGTACTCTGTCCTTCAGATGTCTCGACACTCTCAGTAGGTTTCTCTTCTGGTTCATCCTTCTTTAATGCATCCTCTTTAGCTTTCTGAATCTGTTACACAGAATTCAAATTCAGCAGTCAATCATGAGTTGAGTCTATGTACACGTGTCAAATTCAGAGATCAATTCAAGGGTATGTCCGGAAACCTCTAACTCAGGGGAGACTAAATGAGCACCTAGGGGCTGAGCGGCTAGTTTATACCATCTTTTGGGCAAAAAATGAACACTCACTTCATTGGTAGAAGTCTGTCGATGCTAGGCTTTCAAACATGCTTTGCATGCTGATGCATAAACATATGCATTGGTTGAAAAGCATGTTCAAAAGACTAGCGTCAGAGACATCTGTCGATAAAGTATGAACCCAGCATTATTAGCTTGGTGGCACAGATAAAAGTTGATGTCACCCCATGCTGATCAAAACTTCAATGGGTTTTTTTGACACTCTGAACTTTTAAAATACTTTTAAGTAATGTTGGTGCATGATTTCTTAGGAAAATACAAACAATATTGTTAAAATGCCAAAAAATGGACAAAGAGTTTTATGAAACATTAAACCGGTAGACGGTACAATGTGCATGGTGAGGCTTTTGTTGATTGAGTCCACCGGGCCAGGTTTTTGCCCAAAAGATGGTCTAAACTAGCTGTTCAGCCCCTAGGTGCTCATTTAGTCTTCCCTGATTTGGAGATTCTGGATATGCCCTTGTATTATAGGTATTATAAGATCAAGGATTCCCGATTTCAATTATAAAAACTGTTATATCAGGACATTTAGATCATTTACACCTTTACCATTTTGAGGGAGTATTAGTTAAAATTAAATCCAACCTTAACAACAATCTCAACACTGAAAAGAATCTTTTTAAATTTTAAGGACAATAATCATATATTTCAGTCAATCATATATTTCAGTCATTAATGTCTGTATAGACACTACCTGAATCACATAATCGAATGGTGGTTCACATTTTCTGGACACTGCGGTTTTCCGTTTCTGCCAATTTTTCAATTTGAAAAAAATAACTTATGAAAATTCTACACACATATCCTTCACTTTTAGGCTATTCCTGACTCTTTCAAGTAAATAATTGGAGTGTCTCTAAAGTGACAGGAAGAGATTTTTTTTGAGAATACAAATTTCTCATAAATTGCACTTGATTGGTTGTAGACCACCTACTGAGAACGTTTCGAAGGTGCATTGGACAAACAATTACAAAAGAAAACCGCAAACTTTGTTTTAAACTTACCCAGTATCGTACTCATCGCTAAAGAAAACCATGTTTTGATTTTCTGTCATGCACGACAGAAAATAGTGAATCACCATCATATTACATAAAGATGGCATATTTGGCTTAGTCACTTCAGGTGTGATCTAATACATTGGTAAGCATTCCAAATATGCAAAAAACCCGGGTTTAAAAAAAAAAAATTGGGGGCGCTTCATTCTGGAAATGTCCTCATGTCTCTTTAAAGTTGACTCCATGTGTAGTTCCAAGAGTCTTCAACATCTTCTGTCCCTTTATACATATGGGTGAACAGATGTTTTACATGTTTTGAGGCACATGTAGTAATTGTTACTGACCCCAGTGACAGGGGCTCGGATCACGATTAGGTCAAAAGAACAAATGCTTGTTTGCCCTTTTGCAACCCGCCTAAAATTGGGAGGATGGACAGTCAGCATATTTAATTTTTTTTTAGTCCAGCCAAAGCATACATCACAGTACCATTTTAACAGTGATGAATGCTGACGAACTCCCTGTTCTCAATAGGCAGATCAGTATAACTATATACGGCTCGAACTAGGCTGCTACGATCTGTCAATCTACGTGCTCAGGATATATAAATGTTGTTCAGTTTGAACAGCAATGCTGACCATGTATCCCTTTTTGCACCTGTTCTTTGTAGCAGCCCAGTCTGAGCCTTGTATTGTCATACTTATCTGGTATGGTACTTTAACGTACGCTTTGTTTGAAATAAAAAAAAATAGGAATTGCAGTCCCAAATAGGTTGTACAATTATGAGGTCAAAGAATAAGAAAGCAATATAATGACCCTAGCTGATCCCTGAATGACCTTTGACCTTCCATCTGTTACCCCCACATAAGCCCCCTTGTCTCAATGGGTAAGCATACCAAGTATGAACTTGATACATCACTGCACTTAAAAGTTAAAGTTGAAAAAATGTTTGACACACACACACACACAAACCCCGACACACAGGCACATGAATCATGCCGACATATGGTCTTTCCAATTGCATCGGACGACCTAAAAATGACCAACCGCCAACTAATTTCCGGTGGGTCGGAAAAGGTCACACAAACAATGATTTTTTCCTTTAGCCTTACAGTAAGAGATAAGATGGAGTAAAAATTAAGGGTTATGCTAAGAGGACATATACAAAGTCTACAAAAATATTGAAGGCTGACCTCAAGATTCCATAGGACGCCCTCTCAATTTCTAACAATTGTGTTTTTTTGCATATATATAATGCTTGTCTACATACTAATACGTGTGGAAAACTAATCCAAATCATGTCCTTACAATATGAAAATAACAACTTATATAAAAATTCCAGATCCATAATCCTATGGTACTGGTATACTGCACATAGATGTGTACTACATCAAAACGAAAAATCTGATTCATCTCAAACTTGGGAGTTAGCATTTTAGTTGACTGTCTTTAGTTCAGTTGACTATTTTTTAAGTAATAAACAAAAATTATATTTAGAATCTCTGAGTCAGCCTTTAACAAGAATATAATATTTGACAGTCAAAAATAAGAGAAAAAATGATAAACTATAACTCTAACTACATATTAACTCCTATCACTATGAGCTAGTAAAATCTCAATTCCACTTGCAGCAGTCCGTGCTTCCATTAACCCAGTGTATTCAGAAAATACACCCCTGGTATTTGGTATGCTGTATGATACCCGATCACACAAGGTCAGTTTCATGTCATGCATTACAAGTTACCTCCCCCTGAACATGTGTCTTTATTTATTTATTTATTTATACTTATCTTTATTTATTTATTAATTATCTTTACCACGGTAGCCCGATTCAGCTGACCGCTTATCTAACACGGGGCCCTGCACATCATTGCACAATATAATATACAAATTAAAATACCCCCTACAATAGTTGACATGAGATTAATACACAAAATTAAATTACACCCAAATACAAAAATAACAATATTTGGCACATATGATGAACACAAAATTAAAATATCCCCAAAAATATATTAATTGCCTGCCCACATAAATAAGATAATTACAAAATTTAAATCACAATTCCCAAAGCAATCGTGCACATTACTTTTTAGGGAGTCCAATTGTGGGAAAATATCGGATCCAAAACATGATAATTGATTAATTGGATATTTACACCCCAATATGAATTGTTCTCGCTATGAGTTTTAAAATATTGGGCTCGCCTGTGTCTCGCAAAAACATATTGCTGCAACGCAAGCTCGACATCATTGGGCTCAATCGAATCAATGTTCATGGTGGATGAAATATTTTAACTCAGTAGTGTATAGCACTACCTGCCTATCTCTCGGCATCTACGCACTATGTTGATCGGTTACTTGTAAGGTAATATCCATGTAATGAGCAAATCAGAGACACTGTAAAATGTTGGTATGGTTTACACATGATATAGAAGCACCATTTTGATTGGTTACTCGAGGGCTATCTCATGTTTTGTGTCCCCTGTAATGAGCAATCAGACAAACTGTATCACAGATGGTAGTGCCTAGGGATTGAAAGGTGCAATCTGATTCCGCACCTTTTGTTTACTGCATAATGGAAATTTTTCGCTAGTTTTTTATTTTCGCGAATTTCGCGAGTGTAACATAAAAACGCAAAAATTAAAACTTGCAAAATAACTTTTTTCCAATTGGAATTTGTATTGCATTGTATGTGAATACTGGGAATTAAATGCTTGTGCATTTGGCAAACTGTAAAATCGCAAAAATATCTGAACGCGAAAATATCCACTTATACAGTAATATTCATTGTTCACTAGATATCCTTGATAAGGGCTTAACACAATTTTTAAACGGACAGAAATAAAAAATTTCCAATTTTTTACCGATACGACTGAATTTGCATGTAAGAAGTAGTACATCCAGGCCTACAAAATCCCCAGGACCATGGACCGCAGGTCCCAGAAAAAAATTGACAACTGCGAAAATTTTTCAAAGTGGAAAATAACCAAAAAACACCCATTATACAAAAAGGTTCAAATACAGGCTCAGATTGCACCATAGTGTGTCAAAATACTGGACCAGCTCAGTGACTTTGTGCTATATGTGCTTGTGATGTGCAGCTTCATGCACATATTTGGACAAATTTTGCCCACTTCTTTTGAGTCCAGGCAGACCAAATTTTTTTTTGTAGGCCTGAGGTACAGTCTAGCTTAATAATGTTAACGGTTACAGATAGAATGACACTTAATAACATAGAGTCACATTAAATATAAATATGCCAGTTACACAAGTTTCAAAAGATAGAAAATTGAAAAAGAAGAGAGACAACTACTTACTAATTGCCCCCTGTTACTATCTTTCTGATTCTTTTCTAGAAAAGTGGTAACGTGTACGCATGGAAAAGATTAAATCATGATCATGACCGGCAAAACACAATAGGACAAAGTATGTTCAGGTGTGACAGTATTGTAATGCATGCGCATCTGCACTGGCGTAGCAAGGCATGTGGTGCATTGGTGTCCACATGCACATAAATCGTAATGGACGCGTCAACAAACAAAACCATCAAATCAATTTTTATGGGACGGCAAAGTAACACATGTGCCGCTTCCAGAGTCCGATGGAATCATAAAGAAGAAATCAATTATTCTATCCATGCGTCATGTGTGTCATCTGTTTCTCTATACTCTGGGCCATATTTCTTGACATAACAAACGCGCTCGTTGATTGCGTATACAGTGCACCACAACGGTGCGCTGTTGTGGCGGGGAAGTGGGCGTACATTCTAAAATGTCCAAGAAATATGAGCCAAGTATAGTTTATTGTAAGTTTTTATCATCTGTGAAGATGACGCCAAGTCCAGTCTGGTGATAATTATTGTGAAAGTCAAGGCAAGGTCTCCATTTCTTCTCCTTAACAGCAGGGCTGTATCAGGTATTTATGCTGGGGAATACAGACTTCAAAAAAAAGAAGACAACTTGTCTTTGTAAAAGAGGAACCTTATCCTCCCCCACCCACCAAAAAAATAAATGGTCTTTTGGGGCTTTGAAAATTCATCACGACCAAAGAATGGACTTTGTAAATTACATTTTCTCAGAATTGTTGGACCTTCTCAAAAAAATAGGCACCTTTTGGTGGATTTCGGAGGTATGATAGTCCCCTCACATCTGGGCCCCTGAGATTTTCCTATATGGATGGAACTTTTTGTATCTAAAAAAAAGAATACATACAGATTTGGAAGGGAAATTTTTGCAATCTGGAGGGAAATTTGATTGTGTTCCTCGGAAATTTGGCATTTTTTTCCATCCCTGTAGATTAAAGTGGTGATCAAAGTTCTGCAATCAGGCCCTCAGAACATCACCGAATTACAAATGAAATTGGAACAATGTTTAAGGAAGTTCATCCACTTTTGAGCAGGAAGAACATGAGTGGGTGAAAGAAATTTGTGAGAACCATGCAGGAAGCCTTTACTAGAACTTTTAAACCTACCCCAGATAACGTAAGCATGGAACATTCCCTGCATTAACCCCTAACCGGACCCAGCTAGGCAATTTCATAAGCCTCACACACCAGGGAACTTTAGCGAGAAAGATTAGCAATTACTGACTTCCGTCGGTAAACTTGGGTGGCATACAAGCTGATATCGGTTTGCATTTTCATTGAAAATGGCGCGAGGTGAGACATTATGGCTAGGAAATCTAGAGCTGGCTGCGGTCAGATTGCTATGTCTCGCTAGCCTTTTCAGCAATGTTTCAACTTCACTGCGCTAAACAATGGAACTGCTGAAGCAATCTCTGGCTAGAAGGAGCCCAAAAGTCTGGGTTAGTGTTAACAATTATTATTCTCTTTACCGTATCTCTCGTATCCAGCATGAGGTTGTGCACTCTGTCATAGGCCTCGTCTGTCTCGCAGGCCTGACACTTCATTTCTGTAAGATGCCAAGCGATGTACCACTTGTCCATTTCTTCCCTGAATCAGCATCCTGTCAACAAAGCCTACAGGTTATGCAAATGGGTACCACCCAGAGGGTTTTTGAGTCATCCCACAATGAACAATTTTTGGGAAATTTTCTTCCATAATGTCATGTGATCCCACAAAAATCCTATTCTTACACATTAAACCCTGACTTTTACATGCATTTTAGCCCACACGGTCGGGGCCATTCCTCCGATAAAGTGGTCAAGTTTGGTCTCCACATGACTTAATATCAACATTAAGGATTCCTATAATCATTGAAAATGTAACTTTAATATTCTTGCCAAAACACAAACAATGGCATGGTGATCTTAAGTATTCCGATTTTGAGTATATTGCCTAACGTTTACACTTAAGTAACGTATCGGGTAACGTATCTGGCGCGTCCTTTCTTAGTCGTGCTGTTTTTGATGAAAGGTATGTGCTTCACCGACTTAGTCTCTATACCTTATCATGTATTACCTCACACTAAGCATGGTGTAGTATCGACTTTCTGTACCACACCGTTTTGCAAGAGCGTAGCAGGAGTGAGGTAACGGTATCTTCGCGGGTATGAACGTAACATGTGGGATTTCTTTCATTACTAGGGCTGGAATTTACCCTTAACCCAGATTTTTATGCAGGGGGCAAAACATGTATAATATAACATTGACATCTTCTTGAATTTATCACATATTGGAACATTGGGGTCTTCCCGTTATTTTTAGCACTTTGTGTCCATTCGAATTATGGTAAGGTATCTGGCTGCAATATTGGCGACCTGCTCTCAGAGAACTCTTGCGAAACTTTAATAATCCTATATTATCATGTTTTGAACTTAAAGCAATATTAGCAGAGCGCTTTTGAAGAGCGCCCCCAATTTTTCACAAAAATTGAGATTTTTACACGGTTGCATTGGTAACTGGCTAGTAAACTATACCTGTGAATGGTTAAGCTCAAAAATGTCTGTGTGTCACAAACGAAAGAATTTTGTAATTAGAATAATTATTATCGGGATCCCGATAATAATTCAACGGCTGCTGAAAACGGCCTTCCAATGTGAAATAGCCGGAAAATAGCGCCATGTATGTGTCTACAGTCATCCATTAGCTGTTTTATTGGTTCAGGCAAGTCAAGTTAGAGGCTATTTTCTCGAGGTGGCACTATTTCATCCTGGACGGACATAAACGTGGCTTATTCTAATTACAAAATCATTTATTTTATGATAAATACACATTTTTTAGCATTCTTGTCCGCAGGTATAGTTTCCTAGACCATTACTAACGTAACTGTGCCAAAATATCAAATTTTGAACTTGGGGGCGCTCTAAAAATGTGCATATTGCTTTAATAATTAGGGCATAATAGATGCTGATAAAAATGTCAGTATCTGTGATATGGCTCTTGGTGTCAACGACAGGGCCACTTTTTCAAAGATGGATTTGGGCTGGCGACATTGCGAAAAGCAATGATTATGCATCTTTAGCCTTATTTGCTTGATACTTTTCTCAGCCGTTACAACTTTCTATCCAAATCATTTTGAAAACATAACTACCAAGTATAATTTTATATCAATAAACATCCTTCCTAACTGCCAAAAACAAGCTTTAAACTTGTGCATGACTGTGAGCGACCTAAAAACGAATTTTTGACACTTGATCTGAGAATGGACCTGCTCGTACTTTGGTAGTATTTAGCATGATCATGAATGTCTTGTGGTTCTTAAAATTTTGGAACACGTTTATCCCTACGTTAACTGACGTGTGTTTTAGTACAGTACAGTATAGGCACTTGCAATGCATTTTGGGACTGATTCAAAAACACCCTCTGTCTTAAACCTAAATATTGGCCGTTCGTTCGGCGTGCAAGTCCAAAAACCCAGTGGACGATCGTCTTTACACTGATAGTGTTCTCATCCAGGTTGATCAGGCCTGAATTTCCTCTTGAGGACTTGTATACCTCACAGTCATCTATGCTGTGGCTAATGGTTTGTGGCTCTCCACAAATCGCAGTTTGGTGAAAGTTCAACTCCGATCTTGTGAAGGAAGGTCTTTGTATGACCAACGCCAGTTTTCTGATGAGGTTGACCCATGCTTTCCTATCAGGTCACAGCCTTTGGAGCTTGGTAGATGGGCTGTCCCCAAACTGCTTTAGGTCAAAAGTAGAGGATGACCATTTGCTCATACCATCTGTCCATTGATCCAGGATGATCGATAGGGATACTGTGACTGCAGTGTCATGATTGGGTAGCAAAGTGTTCCGTGGAATTCTCTGATCCTCCAAGGGGTGTTGGTGGAGGATTAGGCTACCAGGTTCACAACATTTTCTTGGCGAGCTTGATCATCGGAAGTTTCCTCCTAAGGTTTTGCAGGAGCTATGCCAACAGGATTGGAAGATATTCTATAGGCGTCGCCAAAAGGCAACCACTAACAAGATCATTCATCCTTCAGAAAGACATCAATAATCAAATATGCTAACTTATGCTATAGAGTGGATTTATTAGAATAGTGCTTGTGGAGGTATATGGGTCCAAATGACAAATGCATTATCCATAGGCTGTAGGAGCTCTGAAGTAAAGTATCTTAATACAGGACTTTCTTAATGCTCAGATAACTAGAGTTTTTCGTACGCAGGCCTCTGGACTGTTACTGGTATTTTTAGAACTGGGCACGAACACGCTTATTCTCGCTGATTCCAATATACATACGGAAGAGCAGGCGACGCTGTGTCGCACTTACTAGTCCAAAGTTCCCTAATAAGTAATAGTACAACTGTGCACTATACTACTGTGTAGATACATTCACACTGTCGTAGCAATACGAACAGCTCTAGCCCACCTATTTACCAACAAAGCCTGGTTTGAATCCCAGCAGGGTTGTGGCACTTGCTGGGAATGTATTCGGGTACTATCAATTCTGGATTTGATCTGTATACCAGCTATTATTAAACACAGTAATACCTGTCTCCTCATGGTTCACTTGGAATTGGGCAAAGGGATCATGAAAGCATCCGTGCTTCGGAGGGGACATAGCGTCAGTCCAGTGTTGTACAGAGAGTACAACTGTACATAAATCGCAGTCAGTGTCAAATAAGGTAGGTGTGAAAACCCCTGACTGTGCCCATTCCGCCCCAGCCTCAAGGGGCCATGTTATTAGGCGTCCGTATTAGGGATACACGCGGCCAGGGTAAGCACAAATCAGTTTGAATATTATCCTGACACCACCCACAAGCCATACCAATGACGGTGGAGCACTAAGAAGGAATCACCACAAGCAATTTGCCAAAAAGGCTGGCCATTAGTTTACGGTATGAACTATAATGGCATGCATGCTAAGTTGCCACCTCTTGTGATTCATGTCCACCATGTCTGGGTGTCATCAGATATCGTTTACTGTGTTGAATTGTTCCGGGTCATGTGCCGGCATCTTTACGGCAACACCCCTCTCTGCTTCCCCAGCCTGTTGCACTGCCCTCTGGTGGTGACTAAATCTTGTTGGATTCCTCCAATGCTGTGTTACTGCCATCTGTGAAAATAAACGAATAAATAAACCCTGGTAGAATCTTAAATATTTCTTCGAATGCACACCTTGTGTCATTGCAGCAGTAGGCTGTGTCGTGATTCAGAACATACTGGACTATAAAATTACCACCACTCGCACTCGTTCTTTCGTTAGTGAAGTCATTGATACCAGCTTAGATTTTAGGATTAGTGAGCTGTGTAAGATAATCCGGGCGCGTGTGATCCATGCGTAACAGACGCTCATACTTTGTTCATACCTAATAGGCAAAAATTATTGGGCTTTTGTTTATCCGCGCGTGAAAGTAATTGTTTTACTCGTGCGCTTCTTGCCACAAGTGGCGCCGCACGCACGTCACGCAATGTGTCTGTTGTGGTAGTGTTGCTGCAGTTGTGCCCCACTATATCAATTCCCAGTGTTAGAGTCTTGCCTATTGGTGATGAACAAAGTATTAACATCTCCCGCTTTGAGGCTAGGATGGATTGGGAACCAGTCAGGGGTTTATCACCCTAATCTTATTCGAACTGGCTGTGATGTGGAGTACAATTGGGACTCTCTAAACACGGGACCGACAGCTTAACATAGCCTCCAAAGGTCGGGATGCTTTCATGATATATTCATTTGCCCAATACCAAATGAAACATGGAGAACGGTATCTGATTTACTCAATAGTTGTTATACAGATCAAATCCAGAATTGAGATCCAAGTAAATCCCAGCAAGTTTCTCCACCAGGATTTGAACCAAGGAAACTTGCAC
The DNA here is from genome assembly GCA_023653785.1 of Ophioderma brevispina. Classification (NCBI taxonomy): domain Eukaryota; kingdom Metazoa; phylum Echinodermata; class Ophiuroidea; order Amphilepidida; family Ophiodermatidae; genus Ophioderma; species Ophioderma brevispina. The sequence continues at coordinate 12,592 of JAMKCH010047190.1, forward strand.
CACAGGCAAGCACCCCAATCACTAGGCCATAATCTCAGCACTGTAAGGTGAAATAAAACTCTGCTTCATGTGGTCCAAGTGAGGGCATGTTCGATTTTGTCCAGCAAATGTAGATAAGGAAACTTCAACTGTAAAGAATTCGAGAATACCTTCACTCTAAACTAAGAATTCCACTCTGATGCTTATTTTTATTGCTTGTATGTCCCCAGCCTGTTCTTATACCCTGCCGCTATGGTTCCGGTGCGCTAGACCGGCCGTGTCGGGGTGGCCACCCTCCCTCTACATTAAAGACAAACTTACATGTTCTTCCTGCTGCTCTTTTCAAGGCCAACTCATCTGGGATATCAAGCAATACCACAACATCAATACCGCTAACAGGTGGAGGAGGATCCTTGGGAGGCTGAGGATCAGGTGCCAAGCGACTCTTCTTGAGTTTCTCCTTGGAAGGTTTAGCGTTGGCGTCATATCCAGTGAGCGCTTTCTCGAGTAGCTTGGCTTGGGCTATGGTGGTGGGAAAGCCATCCATGATCCAACCTTGCTGATCACGAACACGTCTGGAAAAAAGGTGCAGGTACAGATATTGGTACATGCAATAGGATAGTTTCCATGAGGCTCTGCAATAAAGATGTCACACGTGCGTTTTGTATTGCCGTCTTTGTTTGCGCTTGTAAAATGTGCGCCAGTGCTTACGTGTCCATTCTACTGCCCCGACGAGGCAAAACAGAGTATAATGTCATCTATTTTCCCAATACACCTTTCCGTCACTCTCTACGCAAGTTGACCTCTAATGACCTTTGACCTTGGTATGTGACCTTTAACCCTACCATGACATGTATATCTCTATGGTGCACCTATGACCTTAGCTTGGTGGCAGTTGGGAGTTAAGGTGTTCATGCACAAGCAATTTGGAAAAGGTTAACCAAAACTTTAACACACATACATATACACACATACATACAGAATTTGATTAGTATATGGTTCCCTGTACTTATGCAGTGACACAAAATGTTTAAAGGTCCATGGACATGCTTTAAACATACTTATAATACCACCAAAAATGGTTTCATTCATAGTATGTATTGGTATCAATGTAAGATCTGCATGAAGCAGTAATTGAGAAACCGTATATTTGATAAAAATTGGCCATAATATCATGTGTTTTGGACAAGCTTTCAAAGCAAATTCCAAAACGAAAGTGATTATCGCGCTGGCAGCGATTACCCGGAAGTGACGCCCGAGTAACAAATACGCGATACGCGTCATGATCGTCATCGTGGAACGGATGAGCGGGTGGCCAAGTTTTCTTGCAAACGTATGTACACAGTTAACTTCTCGCGGTATATGCGTCGTGTCATATCATATGGCATAATTTTTCTTGATTTGGTGCCTTAAAATTACGATAATAATGTGCTGTATTGTCGACGGCTGCACCGGCGGCGACTTTACCGACAAGGAGAATCAGAACAGAATAGCTTTATTCAAGTTCCCAGACAGAGAAACCTACAAGGAGGGATATCTGGAGTGTGCGGTGCGGTTAGCTCACGTGTGAGCTTTGTTTACAACTTGGCACTCTGACGTCATTAAAGGGGTCAAATCCAACTCCAGCATCTTGATAGGCGTTCGCGAAAACAGGAGAAGGCCCTGTCAGGTTGGGTATATTTATCCTTGAAATTTAACACTTTCCCGATGTTCACTTTTAAAAATCTGTGTTGCGATATGATCAGAATACTATTGAGGTACGAAAATGTAAGAAATTAAGAAATGTCTACTCAGCCGTGTCCATGGACCTTTAAGTGTCTGTGAATCTATAGGGAAATTTATTCATGTGTCATGCACAACTTGCCCACCATGGAAATGGATGCCGACCCCCCGAAAGATGCACTCCTTGCAAAGTGGTCCTTTTTGTAAGTTTTGCCTGCATTGTCTCTGTCCCCTTTTACCACTTTTTGATCTGTGCTCTGTCACTTATCGTACTTTGCTCTGCCACAGTTCAACTTAATTTCTGGTCATTTTTACTGTTTTTTTTTTTCACAGCGTACAGTAATTCTTATTACTACTGCCCCAGTGCATTGTTTTTCTTGTATCATACAGGCCATACAGGCTTTACATTCAGGCCCGTACGCAGGGGGGTGCGGGGGGGTGCGGTCGCACCCCCAAATTCCACAACAGGGGAAAAAGGTCCACTTTTTGCCAATTTTTTTGATAAAAAGGTCCAAAATTTGGAGGAAATATGACGAAAAAGTCCACATTTTCGTGATGAGATGTTCAAAACGTCCAAAAACGGATCATTTTAGGGGGGTTAGGTCCACTTTTCCAAAAAAGGTCCACTTTTTCGAAGACCCGCACCCCCGTAAAAAAATCCTGGGTACGGCCCTGTTTACATTTACATATAGGCCTATAGTATTAGTATATTTTTTTCCCCATTTGTACACTGTGACTCTGTCATTTCTGGATATTGCACTTTGTCACACTTGTTTCTCCGCATCACCTTTCCCCTCTCCACGCCAAGTTGGTACACCTTGCCTCACCTCCCTCATTTTTGCTTATTCAAAGTAACCTCTTGTATCAATTTTTGATCCTTGACATGTTTTTGTATCTGCATGCGTTGGATTTGTCATTACTCACTTAGGGCTTTTTTAATTAATACACAAAACTTACATTTCAAAATATCTGAGTCAGCCTTTAAGCGTAATGTAAGCATGATGCACATAAATGCGGTTGTGTGATCAACTGCTTAGCCCTGCTCCTTGTGGATGTCGCACATGAACATCTTGTAAAAGGTATTTTGACAAATAGTTAAAGTTTTATCTCCAGGTTTTCAAACGGCTATCAAAAATAGACATATTTTACTACAAAATAAGGAATGAGCAATTAGTTATCGATTAAGGAATGTTTCCGAGACATTTTGGGGTCTCATTGATTTTTAATTTTCCATCTAATTGACTGCCTCCACCAGGATTCTAACCACAACTATGTCCTGGATTGCTTGCCCTTGCGTACAAAAATTACTGGCCAGTTTGCCAAGTTAGCTCTAGGTGGGCTACGTCGGAAATAAAAACAAACTGGAAAAGATAGAACACGTAATTAAATCCAAAAATTGTCCAAAAGGAGAAAGCCAGAAATCCTTTTTTTTATTAATTCCCTGGCTATAGCAAAGGCAGAGTCGCGTCATGACGTCAACTTTGAACTAAGAACAGAAGTATGGCCTGATTTCATGGTTGATTAATTGAGTAAGGAACAGGTCAATCCTGATTTTACGAGTATCTATTTGGTTGTACACTTTGCAAATATTTGATTATTGTATGTAAAAGTATACTTTCTAGAAGAAAAAAATGGGACGATGAACGATGGGGCATAGAGTAATAAAACTTTCGTATTTGAGAAAAATACTAAAAAAACATGATTTTGCCTCAAAAATTTCAGACAGTCTAAAAAACAAAGTTGAATTCCATGATTTTGTTATTTTTTAGAAACAAGACAATTTGTCTGGAACAGTTTTTTCATTTTTTTAAAAAGAGCTACTTTTCGAAATATAAGGGAAATTGTGTGATTTTTAAAAGTTGTTATTTTTTACTTTTCTTTTCCAACAATTGAGTATATATTGGAGAAATATTCTTTAGTTAGGAATCAAAAAAGAAAAATGGAGAAAACCATTACTAGAGAAGACTGATTATATCATAGGAAGTTAAAACCTTACCACCTTTTAAGTTATCTTGTCTGAAAATTTGCCAAATTTTGTGAAAATTGACATTGAGAAAAATCCGGTTTATGTAAAAAAAATGACTTTTACTCCATTTCAAGCTGTCTCTTTCTCAAATGAACTTTCTTGAACTTCAAAATTGAGTATTTGTGCAAGTTGATGAAATACATTTTTGCACTATTGAATCGAACAAACTTTTGTTCTCTAACTCCAGGCATCAGAAGAAATTGAAATTCAGCTGGTCTAAATAGCGCTTGTTACATTTTCAATATTATTTTTGTTTTCCATGATGCGTTCTGGCAAAAAACTACATTAAAACATGCGCACGCCAAGAATCCCAATTTCAGACTTCGCCATGGTAACACGTAAAAGGTAAATCTGACGAAAAATTCTGAATTTTTTACATGTTGTTAAGGAATATTTTCGTATTCAAAAAACATTGGAGTTGAAGAATCAACTCCACTGGAAGGGTTATTTCTGATTTTTGTTTGCATGAATAACAAGGTCGTATCTGGGTCATGGAAACACCCATGACCGACCCACATCAAAGCACCCAAATTAGTTTGTGGTTTGCACTCTGTATTGCTGTAATTTCATTTGACTTTTTGGTGAGTTGCTATAATGAATGAGGCTTGGCCGCCACCGCCTGATATGCCCATTCTCCATGGAAAGACATGTAAAACTAGATCCTTTAAAAAAATCATATTGCCAGCAATGAATTTTTGTCAAATTTACACAAGATGTAGTTAGTGGAATAAATAATCCCATTATTTGACAAAACTGTGTCGCCATTGATATCTTTTTGTTTTATTCTCATTTTGTCTTAATAAATGAGACTTTCAAACAGCTGTCAGTAGAGTTGTTTGTGACTTACATTTGCTTTTGAACTTTTGACCCTGGCTTTCTTAATTGACTTGGCATCAGCTTCGTCTCCATCCATTCTGGAGCCGACACTTTTCTCATCATCAGCTAATTTAGGAAGGAAAACAAAATATCTATCAAAACAAGGAAAAACAAGAATGATTGTATTGGCTCCACCTGGGAATACAGGTCTGTATTCAGTCAGACATACGGTTTATTTCCAACCGTAGACAAAGAGTGGTTTTTCGCGGCCAAATGTCTGATTTTGTTTTGGTGTTATCTGGTGTGCCCCAGGGCTCTGTCTTGGGACCACTGCTTTTTAACATTTACACAAACGATCTTCACCTCCATTTAATTTCCAAGGTTAACCAGTATGCTGATGATAGTTTTATTTCGCGCACGATTAACAATCACTCTGATGAAGTAATTCTCCAAAATGATTAGAACACACTCGATTGGTGGTCAGAGAACAATGCTCTTCAGTTAAATCCACAGAAATGTCAAGTAATGTCTATATGTCGTCGCAAATCCAAACCAATACCCGTTTATTTTGTTTCAAATACACAGCTGTCAGAAGCTTCCAGCCTACGTCTCCTCGGGGTTCAGGTATCAGCCGATCTATCCTGGAAAGAACATGTATCCAATGTAACAAAATAGTGCAACAAACTAATTGGTTTTCTTAGAACTGTTGTTGGTAAACAAAACCCCAAAATCCTGCTAACTTTGTATCGTTCACTAGTTTTACCCATCATTGATTTTTGTTCCCCAGTTTGGTTTGTGAACCGCAAAAATCACATTAATAATTTGGAACTTATCCAGAGGCGTGCCACAAGATTTATTCTGGGTCAAAGAAGGGGGGACCAATCTTACAGGGATCGTTTAATTCAGCTCAAACTCATGGATTTGTCTAGCAGAAGAAAATATTTGTCAATTTGTTTTGCTCGCAATTGTATTTTAAATTCCGCTGTTTTTTGTTTTGGCAACTGGACTGTCAATGTCCGTCACTCTGACTACCTTCTTTTTAATGACCGTATTATACCAAAAACTGACAGCTATAAATACACCATCAGTGCAAATTTTCCTCGCCTTTGGGCTTTGCTTCCAATTTCTGTCAGTGATAAATTTCTTTTAACCAACATGAATCTTTCAAGTACCACCTTAAAAATCATCTGTTTCAAATGTGCATTGAACAGCTGGAGCTGGACTCTTAAATTTATTGTAATTGTATTTTATATTCATGTAATTTTATAACTTGTGCAATAATGTGTTTTAAGTTTTATTGTCTCAGTGGGTTGGAGGGGTCACACCCTTTTGGGTGATAGTGATTCGTTGCTTCTGATTCCTCCTGGCTAGCCCACTGGGTCAGTGGTTTTATCTCCTTTCTCACTCTTATTTATGCTTTGCATACTATGTTTTTTGCTGTATTTTAGCCAGATATGTAAATAAATAAATTAAAAGACATATAATCCCCAGAGTCTTCACACTAGACAAGGCTCATGCAATATTACATGGAGGAATGACCAGAATTGCTATTTACATTATACAGCTTTATTCAGTCAGGCATATAATCCCTCAATGGAGTCTTGACACTAGACTAGGTTCATGCAATATGGAGGAATGACCAGAACTGGTGATTACATTATAAAGCTTTATTCAGTCAGGCATATAATCCCTCAATGGAGTCTGCACATCGACAGGTTCATGCAATATTACATGGAGGAATGACCAGATTGCTGATTACATTATAAAGATTTATCAGTCAGGCATAAATCCCTCAATGGAGTCTTGACACTAGACTAGGGCATGCAATATATTACATGGAGGAATGACCAGAATTGCTGATTACATTATAAAGGCTTTATCAGTAGGCATTATACGCCCGGCAATGGAAGTCTTACACTAGACTAGGTTCTGCCAATATAATGGAGGAATGACAAGAATTGCATGTTACATTTATAAAAGCTTATTCAGTCAGGCATTAGAAATCCCTCAATGGAGTCTTGAAGAGACTAGGTTCATGCAATATTACATGAGGAATGACAGAATTGATGATTACAGTATAAAGCTTTATTTCAGGAAGGCATATAATCCCTCAATGGAGACTTGACACTAACTAGGTTCAGCATATTGCAAGGAGGATTTATTTGTTTTTTTTATTATTGAAATTTTTGACAAAATTTTACCCTTTTCAATCGGTACATTCAATGAGGGATTACAAAGCTTTAATTTAGTCAGGCATATAATCCCTCAATGGAGACTTACATAGATTAGGTTCATGCAATAATGACATGGAGGAATGATCCAAATTCCAGCCAATTTTTTTTTCCAACAAGGTGCCCACAAACTTGGGTGGCTTGGTGTTATCCAGTCCACATGTAGGGAAAAAGTTTAGATGGTGCTAACTTTGCACAGTTGATTGGTGGAAGGCTCAAATATCTTCATAACTTGTCCCCAAAAGTAACAGTTACATGACCTTGGTCATGTTTCATCACTGCCAGATAGAGGCATTTTTGAGAACTACTGTTTTGGGGCTCGAGATAAGAAGAATGGAAGGTTTAACTTAGGTTTTAACTTCAATGAAGCAGCCAGACGTTGTACTCATCTTGCCTAAGCCATATTTGCGTACTGTTTGGGCTTGAATAACAAGAAGGAATTGAAGCGTTAAACCAGTTTAAGAGTTAGGGTTTTGCAGTTGGCTCCTTTTGACATACCAAGCCAATAAAATTTTGTTTAATATCCCCCCCCCAAAAAAAAGAGCCACCCACCAAAAAAATAGTGCCTGCATGTTTTTTTTTAAGGGAGGAATGTAGATGTGACCATATATTACCTTTTTCCTTGTTATCATCCGTATTTACTAAATCACTTGTGCGTGGTGTATTATCTATTAAATATAAAACGCATGCTGAAAGAGGGAACTGATGTATCATTGAGGTGAACTCAAATTAAAAATAGCTTTGTAGCACGGTGGTCTACAGTTATTGTCTCGATCCAGTAACATGCAGTGAATAGTGACATTAACACTAGGGCCCCGCGGATTATAACACGCACATAACACAGTGCAATTGGGACACTAGTGTTTTCGCGTGTTATAATCCGCCTCAACAAGAGACCGCCGAAACGAAAACCGTTCCGAACCACAGGGTCTTAGGTGCTCAGCGTGTCAGGCTGTGTTAACGAGTGTTGGACCAGTGTTACCGCGTGCTATAATCGGCAATCACTCTTTTTGTGTTCCGATTGGTGTCAAAGTGATACTTAACAATAAATCCTAAACGAAAGAAAGAGGTGATATCAGTATAAATTATATCAAAGAAGTTGTGTTGGAATGAACATCTTTCTTTTTAAAAAGTATGAACCAGAAACCGCGATACCAAATACAGTATGAATGTGTTGTAGTCTTGTGAATTTAGCCATCACTGCATACCGTTGCAACGTACGCCTCAAGTCTGGTCATTAATTTTTTCGGGGGTTGCACTTGGCCACGAGAAAAATAATAGTGATACGATAGGCGTAATTTGATGGACAAAATTAGCTTAGGTTATTTTGGGCCATGTGCATAAATGACAAAGTATTACTGTATGA
>JAMKCH010047191.1:0-12504 GCA_023653785.1 Ophioderma brevispina
TCTACAAGTCCCCAAGAGGAATTCCAGGCCTGATCAACCTGGATGATGAAACTATCAGCTGGTTAAAGATGGATCTTCCACTGTGATTTTGGACATGCACGCACGAACAAACAAACTAAATATCCTCAAGAAAAGGTTATTTTCAAAATTTCAGTTGATTCTGATGTTTTTATGTCAGCTTATCGTGCTACCCCATATAGGCCACTGTGTTGTAATTTCTGTCCATTTATGGACAGACAATACAAAATTATGAATTTCTTCTAGAGTTGATTGAATTTGCACATAAGATTACCTAGGCGAAATGTCAACCGTGCTAGCATGGTCAACCATGGTCAAGACATGGCTGACCATGGTTGACTATGGTCAGCAATGATCAGCCATGGTGGCTTGACCATGGTCAACCGTGGTTACCATGGTCACCATGGTATACCATGGTCGACCATGCTTTAGCATGGCTGAGCATTGTCAGCCATGGTCATCACCTTGTGGGCCATGGTTGACCATGGTCACTTCAAGTATACCATGGTCAACCATGTTTATCACCTCACTTGACCATGGTTGACCATGGTCACTTCAGTGCAATTGTGACTAGCCATGGTCACTATACTGGAAACCCATGGTTGAACCATGGTTTAACCTTGGTTGAACCATGCTTTTTTCGCATAGGTAAGCACACATATTATACTTGGACCAACAGTTTAGATGATGTAAAAATCTTAATTTCTTGGAGTTAAATTGAGGGAACATGGCTGTGGATCATGAAATGCCCCTTTAATATGTGCATTCACTCTCAGTCATCAGTACAGTATGATCGTATAATTTTAAGTGAATGATGAAAATCTATTATACTCCTCTCATTAAAAATCCCCCCCTTGCCATATGATTTGTGCATAGGCATACAAATGATCAAAATAGGGAAAGCGGTCCCAAATAGGTCATCCAATTATGTGGTCAAAGAATAAGAGAACAATATAATGACCCTAAATGACTCCTGAATGACCTTTAACCTTTCCAGCTGTTACCCTACATTAAAGCCCCTTATGTACAAGCATACGAGTATGAACTTGAACCATCACTGCACTAAAAAGCTACAGTAAGATGAAAAATTGACAACCAAAAGGTTATACTAGAGCAATATAGTGACCCCTGAATGACCTTTGACCTCATCTGTTACCCCCATATAAGACCTCTTGTCTCAATGTATAAGCATACTATACTTTGTTCATCACCAAATAGGCAAGACTCTTCACACCGCGAATTGATAGAGAATAGTGCGGGCAGGCCCGTAGCCAGGAATTTATGCGGGGGGGGTGCGGATTTGCCAGAAGCGGACCTTTTGCGTACCCAAAAAAAATTTTCCGCTCGCTGCGCTCGCCGGTTGACCCAAAAATTTTCACCGTCGTCTCCAAATTCTGGTTTAGAAAACAACAGTATAGTAACAACGACAATCGTAATGCGATGGTTAACAGCTGCTTAGTCATGCTTAGTCATTAATATACCATGCACCACAACCCTTAAGACAAACTTTGAATTTACAACACGGACCTTAAACATGGCAAAACGGACCTTCAACATCATAAAGCGGACCTTTGTCATTTTGGGGGGGTGCGTCGCACCCACCGCACCCCCCCTGGCTACGGCCCTGAGTGCGGGTGCACCTGCAAGCAAGACTACCGCAACAGACACATGTATACAATCCTAAGACCTAAGACTCAAAATCTAAGACCCAAAAACTCAGACCCAAAACCTAAGACCCAACCTAAGACCCTAAAACTAAGACCCTAAAACTAAGATCCTAAAACTAAGATCCTAAAACTAGACCCTAAATCTAAGACCCTAAATTTTTGGTGACAAAATGTATTTTAGTGGAATTTGATACAGGTGCTTAGTCTTTCAGCCATTGGGGGGGGGAGCAAAACTTCCAAAATTTAAAAAAAATGTTTGCCCAAATTGCTGATATTTGCCTAAATTTGGTGATTAGGGTCCCCAAACTCTGATTTTTGCCAAAAATCCATCATTTTTCTTCTGAAAAAAAAAAAAAAAAAAAATCTGTTACCCCCATATAAGACCTCTTGTCTCAATGTATAAGCATACTATACTTTGTTCATCACCAAATAGGCAAGACTCTTCACACCGCGAATTGATAGAGAATAGTGCGGGTGCACCTGCAAGCAAGACTACCGCAACAGACACATGTATACAATCCTAAGACCTAAAACTCAAAATCTAAGACCCAAAAACTCAGACCCAAAACCTAAGACCCAACCTAAGACCCTAAAACTAAGACCCTGAAACTAAGATCCTAAAACTAAGACCCTGAAACTAAGATCCTAAAACTAAGACCCTGAAACTAAGATCCTAAATCTAAGACCCTACATTTTTGGTGACAAAATGTATTTTAGTGGAATTTGATACAGGTGCTTAGTCTTTCAGCCATTGGGGGGGGAGCAAAACTTCCAAAATTTAAAAAAATGTTTGCCCAAATTGCTGATATTTGCCTAAATTTGGTGATTAGGGTCCCCAAACTCTGATTTTTGCCAAAAATCCATCATTTTTCTTCTGGCGGGGGAGGTGGGGACAAACTGGGGTAAAGAACAAAAACTAGAATTTTGGAGTTCTCGGCTTTCACGCTCACTATATTCAAGAATATAAGCTGTGGGCTGCTCCATGACCTTTGTCCTTGGCATGTGACCTTTGACCTCATCAACATATGAGGGATCCCATGGTGCACCTACGACAGAAGTTTGGTTCCAATTGAACTTCAACTTTTCAATTGAGGTAAATTTAAAAAAACTTAATTTAGTGACACACATACACATACATCCACACATCCACATGCACAACGGATTGCTAAGTGGTCCTGCCAGCTATATAGCTGGCACCACATTGACGGGGGAAATTTCCACCACCGCCATCTCCGCCCCCCGCCCCCCCCCCCCTCGCTGGCACCGCCACTGCAAGGACCCAAAACGTTCAGCCCACAGACTCTACCCATTTTGGTTTTGCAATTTCTACATTGCACTTACATTGCTGATCGTCCCATAATGATCTAGAGTTAGCGAGTGTAATAACCTGTGACCACTATATATGTTAAAGGGACAAAACACTCTAATTTTTAGTTTACATATGTGGTAAATTATGTTGAAACGATTCTCATCATTGAAGATATTACAATAAATTAATGAGCTAATTAGAAGACAAAAATGAAATCGAGAACTGATGGGCGCATCCATGTTGCCAATAATCTCACGGCCATAGTGACGTTTCGGCCATCTCGCGGCCACTGCTACGTCACATCTATAGTTTGTCCTATGATGATTGTCAAAACAAAGTTATTACTTTTGAGCATCTAACACGTCTAATAGGTTTATATGCCCATACAGGTACTAAGTATATTACCTCTATGGTATGCCTTTGAATCGACGCACATCTGCAGTGATTATATTCAAAAAAAGAAAAAAAATACTTCACAGATTAACCTCAATACAAATAACAAGTAGGCCTTCTTACTTCGGATGTAAAGATTTTACCACGGTATTCCAATGAAGAGTAGAGTCAGTTGAAGTCCCACCTATCCCACATCACCGTTCAGCTGGCCAGATAGCAAAATAGTGTCATTCCAAAGACGCATTGAAGATTTCAATTGATTTTACGTGGGGAATTTCAAGTGATTGTATAGCATGTGGCATTGAGGGACTCTAATATGAATGGCTCTACTCAAGCATTACATGCTGAATAGCGTTTCGGTTGATATTTAGTCCCGCTTTTTAAAAAGAATTACAGTGACATTTTGTGAGGGACAAACTATATAACCGCTGAAACCGCTAACATTCCATACACACTGTTTTATTTGGTGGCAACATGGCCGCTCCCATTAACCCAGCGAGAGCAACAATCAGACAGCGTAGCGTGGTGATCTCCTTTCAATAATTAAAAGGACCCAAAACAGACAATCGAGGTGTCGGATTCAATTTGAACATCCCTCACAGAGAGTTTGTGTATCACTAGATCCCATGAGTTGGATTGTGTGAGGGGATGGTAAATTAAGTGCACACAAAATCCTTGTATCAATGCATTTCATTACTGGTACATAATTACATTTTATTTTTACCCTGAACCACTTTAACTCATGTGTTTTATTTTGTTAACAGAATTAAGAACATGATGTAAAGTAGGTGTGAGGGTATACGCACTTGGCCCTCATATATCATGAAAATCAATGAAAATAGGATAGATTTATTTTTTTTTTTTAAATGCGTGGCGGGTTCCAGGGGGACACCCAATGGTAATTTCCCCATACCTTTTTGTGCCCCCATGAAGAAGAATGATGGATTTGTGGCACAAAACTCAGCAAAATTCAAGCTAAAAAACAAAATAAAATTGGCAAAACTAATCACACATTTTTAAAAAAAAAAAAAAAAAAATCTAAAATTTGATGTTTTCCCAACAAAATTTCATCTTTGCCCCAAAAATTTCACCTTTCCTCTATTTTCCCCTCCCAAAAGTCTGGCACTGTAGTAGTGGAGTGTGAAAATTGACCAGTTGTCTCAATTGAAATTTGTGTACGACGGTTATATAATTTGCAAGCTCTTTTACGTAACTGAATTAATCAAGATATGATGACAATACATTATGCTTGTCCACTACCAACGTTTCATTTATTACAATCTTTTATTATCAGGAATTTATTATAGTTGTGGAAAAACTCACTTGCAACAGAGCACAGATTTATAGCCAGATTTAGGAACACTAATTCACATCACCTTATATTCAGCAACATACAGTAAATGATATTCGAAATAAAGGAACACATAAGGCCAAGAAACAATTTTCCATTTAGTACGATGAATGCGGCAAATGAAAAAATCATGGTGGATGGAAACTGAAAAATAACATTACCGCACAATACATCAATATAACTATTAGAAAAGAGGGACCAATCAAATTTCAATATTGCACATTGAAAAGGGAGTAGTTATTATTCTAGGTGGAGTTCCTGAAAAATTGAAAAGCATGATAAATTGCCAATTTGTCTGATATTGTTTTGATTCCATAACTTTTTGAAAGCTTTCAGAGAGAGTGCCCAATTGTGGCTCTCTCAGTGGCACAGCTAGGGGGGCAAGGGGGCATTTTCCCCCTACATTTTTTCTTGCCCCCCAATTTGCCCCCCAGTTTGCCCCACCCCCCCGGCCACAAGAAAAATGAAGGATTTGTTGGAAAAAATTTGGCCAATTTGGGGCCAAAAATCAGTGCTTGTGGGCCAATTGGTGATGAAAATTCCAAAGTTTTCCACTTTTGCCCCCCAGAATTTCACTTTCCCCCCCCCCCCCCACGATTTCACTTTGCCGCCCCCCCAGAAAAAAGAGGTTCTGGCGCCGCCCACTGAATGCGCCCATCACAATTACACCCATAAGATAATCTTATTTCTTCAGATAAAGTTAAGAATGGGTGGTGCCAGGGTGACATGGGGGAGTGATAAGTTCCCTCAATTATTTTCTTCCCCCTCCCCATCCACTGCCAGAAGAAAACTGGACACATTTTGGCAAACATCGGCTGATCTGTGACCAAAATCACCCAAATGGTTAAAAAATTGCACATTTTGGGTTGTTTTACCCAAAAACAAACCTTTTCCCCTGCTTGTCCCCCACCCCAGAAAAAGAAGTTTGTTGTGCTGCTACTGGTAAGAAATGAAATCTACAAAGAGTAAGCTTTAAAATGATGTGGGCCAAGAACCTGTTGTGAACTTTGAGTTTTCCCTTGAAAAAATTAAGGTCTAAAAATATGGAAAGTTTGACCAGCCGTTTTTGGACCTTTATTTTTCCTGAAATCGCGATGGACTTTCCCTGACCGGGCGGACTTTCCCCCCTCAAAACCACATAAGCCTGCAATTAGACTGGGAATTCTTATGTTTTAAATAAGGGGGATGGCCTGATTAAGTATATAAACCGTTTTCATTCCATCTTGATAGAATGGCTTCACCCCAAACCCTACCTGTAAGTTTCGCGCCATATTTCAACACACCCGTTTTGATGTGAGAGCTAATACGTGATTTTATATCCCCATAGAATACTGTGTAAAAATTAATATTGAATTGGTCGACCAAAATGGGGCACATTTTCGTCGCCTCCATCACATCCAAACCAAATATCCTTTAGGCACTATATTTCAGTCCACAGGGTAATTGAGAAAATAGCAGCTGTCTCTTCTGATACCACATGTTGAACCACTTCCGGTAAAATCTGGGGGTCCCCTGAGGGACGAGGTATTTAGCAGGCCCGTCGCCATGGGGGGGTGTGGGGGGGTGGAAACAACCCCCGCGAGCCTGAAAAGAAGAGAAGAAAGAAAAAGAGGAAAAAAGAGAAGAAAGAAGAAGAAGAGAGTAGAAGAGAGAAAAAGAAAGAGCAAATAAGGGGAAGAAAGAATAAAAAAAGAGACCTCATCAGAACCATAAGAATTGGAACTCCAGACTTAGCATAAATCCACAATATCACAACTATTGAAAATGCTTCCCCTCACCAACTAGTTTTGTTTCAAGTGCATCCAACGGTACTCATGAATGTTAATGTGCCCAACAGTACTTGTGATCACAAAATGGGTAAAAATAAATTTGGCAGTGGGGGGGGGAGGGCTGGGTTCATTTGTTTGGTGGGGTTGTATTTGGCAAACGCGAGGGGAGCCATGGGTCCCACCTCCTCTATGTTTGGTCTTCCCAGTGTTCGGAGTCCCGGGGAGCTGAGTGGTCAGAAAAAAATGACCATGGAGTCGCTCCCTAACTCCCCAGCTCATGCAATAAACTTAAAGGTCTTCTGGCCGTCGGTTTGGTTAGGTGCCATTTTTCATTTGAATTATTCCCATTTGAACCCTTCAAAAACGCCTTCTTAATAGTAAAATCAAGAGCTTCTGGGGGCTCCGACCCTGGACCCCCGGCAGGACTCTCATCTGCCCCCCCCTTTCAAAACATTGGCGCTCGCTATAATGTAGTTAGTTAGCCTTCGGCGGTACAAGCTTATACTGCCGTCTCAGTGAGCAAGTTAGAAACTTGTCTTTTCTTTGAATTTATTAATATTTACTTACCCCTCAAAGTGGTCATCTTGAAAGTTCTGATCGCTCAAATGCATGGAACCCCGCAGGGCTGCTGCTCCTACATATCCCACTCATTAAAGACATTAACGCTCGATATGTGTACTGTCCCTTTGGCATTGCCCGTCTCAGTGTGACTCAAATTTTTGGAAAACCTATTTCTGTACTTGAATTTGATACTAATTTACCCTCAACAATGGCCATCTTAGGTTCTGAATAGCCCAAATCCAGCAGTACCGGGGGCTCCGCCCCTGGACCCCGGCATGGGCTTCTAAACCGTTCGCCCTGGGTGAACCAGCACCCGTTTAATACTTTTCCATTTGCTCTCTTGTGTCCAAGCACTGTGGTGTGCAGTTTGGTTCGAGACGATCAATAAGAAAAATGGTCTCTGAGGGCATCTCTATACTTAGGAAAGTGGGCCGCTAGTTGCAATGGTTTAAAAAACGGTCTTTGGACAAGACTATAACGACTAACGCTCACCTACGCTTCAACTGATTCTTACTTGCAGCAATAATTTTTTTAGTTGACACCATCCCCCTGACAAAATTCTACGACGGCCCTGGCTATTAGTTATCGGCCATTGACCTTTAACCTTTTAATCATAAAATATTATAAAGGAGGGGACCGGGCAGACTTCCCCCTCAAATGGCCTATATTTCAAAAGCAGAATTGCCACCTTTCCAACCTGTTTTGTGGCAGACAGCGGCAATTAGAATATACTTAAAGGGCCATGAAATCACCCTCGCTAAGAGTCTCGTCCCCCGAAACCCCACAGTTTACCAAAGCGGTAAAAATTTTGATATCTGAAAAAAAAGCTACTATTTTTCCACTTTACCATGTGAAATCTTTAGGCTAAAAATGTTTGGTTTGGATGTATGAGTGAAAATCCTCCATTGGTTGACCAATACATATTTACAAAGTATCTATGGGGATTACAAATCCACCCGTTTTTAGCTCTCACTTCAAAAATGGACTGAAATACGGGGCAGTGGGTTTGAGGTGAAGTCCATTCTAGCAAGATAAAACTGGTGTACTTTTACATTGGTCCTTCCCCTTTAATTAGCCTATGTTTTTGTGAGAGATATACACAATCATTAATCATTTCTAAAACAACCATTTCATTTTGCAATCCTTACTTTGTGTATCTGTACTGTGTAAGTATGCAAGTGACCAGGGGGTGGGACCCTTGCTGAGTGTGGTTATGGAGCTGTGCAGCCAAATCACCTCTTTTTTCACTGCTTTTCAAGAAAGGGTCCCATTTTTACTCTTCACCCTTAACCCTTACAACTTTTTTGAAGAATTTTTGTATAGGCTTTGATAGCCTTTCATCCAAAATTTTGCTTTTTTTTCATTTTGCTACAGTTCCTGTATACGATGTGCTATCACAGTGCTCTCTCATTGCGATCTCTCTTGCACATTCTTTTTGCATATATTTTGTGTGTTTTGTTTTTCTTTATTTTTCCGGGATAAACTCCGTCGATTTGGAAATGATTGGACACTGAGATGACAGGATGAATTACTACAATGAGGGGCGTCCATCATATACATAGCGGTCAAAGCACAAGTGATGCTATGCGGCACATTGTTTTATGTTAATGTCGGGCGTTCGTATTAATGGTTAAAAGTGTTCGGTTGACAAATAAAGTTGGCGAAGCAATTATTTAGTCGTAGGTACATTCCCAACAACCACACAATACTTTGGTTGACAAATGGTATTGCCCAGTAGCATATTGTAAACGGTAATATTTTCGCAAGCAGAATTTTTAGCGAATGGAGACAGACAACACGAACACTTTTCGTGTTGTGTTAATCTCGCGGTTGACCATCACAGTGCCTACTTTCTATGTATGGTGAAAATATTTTTGCAAGGTGTTATTTTCACGGTTTAATTCTTATTCGCAAAATTTGCAAAAATTACACCCTCACAAAAATTTCCCAGTTTACTGTACCTATTTGCGCAAAGACACCTTGCTCCACTCAGCTTGAGGCTTCACCCTCAACATGCGCCTCCAGTTATCCTGTCACATTAGTGGACAAAATTTTGAGGAGTCTTTGACAAAGACTACAGCTTTCACTGAATAAGGCACATGATATGGAGCAGGTGTGAAGGGTATGATATTATTTATGGTGCACTGGTTAGAGTATTCGCCAGGGGGGGCCGGCCAAGATAGCGTCGTTTTTGCCGTTCCCATAGGTTTAGCACGTAATCACGAAAACTTGACAAATATTCTAAAGTCGAAAATATGTTTAATATCAATATTTTTCCACTCAAATTTTTTTTTTTTTTTTTTTTACCTATTTGCGCAAAGACACCTTGCTCCACTCAGCTTGAGGCTTCACCCTCAACATGCGCCTCCAGTTATCCTGTCACATTAGTGGACAAAATTTTGAGGAGTCTTTGACAAAGACTACAGCTTTCACTGAATAAGGCACATGATATGGAGCAGGTGTGAAGGGTATGATATTATTTATGGTGCACTGGTTAGAGTATTCGCCTTTGGTGCAGAAGGTCCCCAGTTCAAGCCCCGGTGGGGCCACTTCCTGGGATTTAATTGGGTACTAAATTCTGGATTTGATTTGTAAGAACTATTGATTGAAACTGGAATGCCGCTCTCCCCTGTGGTTCATTTGGGCTTGGGCAAATGAACCATGAGAATACCCAGTCCTTCGGAGGGGACGTTAAACCGTTGGTCCCATATACATGGAGAATCATTCCTATATATGTAATCGCAGCCAGTTTTGATAAGGTATAGGGTGAAAACCCTGGCTGTCCCAATCCGTCCAGGATCCCTGGGCATCATTGGAAAGCAGCGTTGAACACTGAATATCTACCCAAGCAAACTAAGACATAAAATAAATAAAACAAATAACTTAAAAAATGTATCACTGAATAGGCCATTTTTTACAAATACAAGTAAATTGCAGTCAAAATGCAAAATACCACCAGCACAACTGATAAACAAGCCCCACTAAATTGAAAAGGAGAAAACATTTAAGCTACAAAAAGGTCAAAAATACCAACTTCAGTCGCCTGCTTTCCCAAGTTCATCGAACTTTGAGCAAAATTATATTGTTCGATTAAAATGCTCAATAAACAAGTAGAAATTCACAATTTCCCTTCCCGGAATTTTGATTAAAATATGCCAAGAGAGTGTATTCTGCGGTAGTGCACAATCTAAGTCAACAACACAACTTATAAATTCGATTTTCTGTCCCATGTGCGTTCAGTGAACTCTTGGTTTTTTAGACAGGAAAGAAAAAAAATATATAAATTTTGATACTTTTGTTAGTTTTTTGAATTAAAATGAGCGAAAAATGAATAATTGCACCTTATATCGCAATAAGAATCAAGATATGCGATTCAATACAGATAAGTTTCTTTTGTATAATAGTGTTGTCATTTCCTCACTCTCCTCGTGACGTTCTTTGTCAAGTGTATATCGTCTTGATCTTAAGAACTGAAGTTGCCATCATCAACTGATGTGCAATGAACTCTATCAGATATATTTAAGGTACAAGTAGACGTCAGAAACCAGCCGTTTTGTGTACCGCTCTTTGATTACGACAGAAGACGGAAACAAAGAAATAATAGTGATACTTTGCAGCTGGGTAAAATTTTGTGAAATTTAAATGTGGGCAAAAATAAAGTTCTTTGTCTTTAAATGTAGGTTTAATTAGATCCTATTAATATCGGTTTTTCAGAATTGCGTCGCTTCTGCTAAAATTGTTCCCAAATAAAGAAGACATTTATAGCGTAAAAACGCTGTGTGTGGAGCTGCTCAGTTTTTGCCCTTTAAAAATGGTTTTCAAGGAAACAACAAATCCATTAAATCAATAAGGTTGTAAGAGCTTAGGTTGTCTCAAAAGATGCATAGCTAACACTATTTTGTTTATTTAGTTTTTTATTTTTTCTTATTATTTATTCATGTAGTCGTCAGCCACTTGAAAAGGGCTCTAGTTGTCGAGTTAGGGTAGGTGGTCGGTAGAAAATGCCAATGGTTACCAAGGCGGTTGGGAATATGTGTGGACATCACATGGTGGATTGGTTTGGGTGTTTCTTGGTATGTCTAGAAATCAGAAGTGGTTTGCAATTATTTTTATGGGCCAAAATTGACCCAATTAGGTAAAAATCATAGAATGGTGATTTATTTATTCCGACTTCATCTTGAATGCTACTAATAAAATGCCCCCACTATTTAGCTGTAGATTCAAGAAAATGTGAATGTGGCATTGTGGTTAATTTTGACCCCAGAAGAAAGGACCAAAAAGGGGTCAAATTGACCCAAATAAGGTCAAAAAATCATAGAATGGTGATTCCACCTTGCATATTTAATGTAATAGTTTTTACTTTTCCCCACTTATTGTTGTAGATTCAAGGAGACTTTGAATATTGGAATCTGGGAGTTATTTTTGACCCCAGAAAAGGGACCAAAAGGAGTCAAAGGTCACACAAATATGGTAAAAACCATAGAATGTTGATGTATTTATTCCATCTTAATTTGGATGTAAAAGTTTATTGCACCACTATATAGCTGTAGTTAAAATTGAATGTGGAATCTGGGGGTTACTGACCCAAATTAGTAAAAAAATCAAGAATGGTGATTTATTTATTTTGGACTTTCATATTGAAATGTACTATTTAATTCCCCCATTATGTAGCTGTAGATTCAAGAAGATTGAATGTTGGACATCTGGGCCAAAAAGGGGTAAAATGACACAAAATATGTAAAAATCTAAAATGTGATGTATTTATTCCATCTAATTTTCAAAATGTATAGTATATAGTTTATTTGCCCATAGCTGTAGATTGAAGAATTTGAATGTAAACCCAGAAATGACAAAGGTTTAACAAAAAATGACGTAAAATGGCGTAAAAACAAGGGAAAATGGTATTTGGTATGATTCTGTTTCAATATTAAGGCAGGAATTTAAATAATCAATGCCAATTTAAAACCTTTTACTTCTTCTGGTCCCTTCTACTTCGCTATCTTTACTTTTTTTTCATTTAATCCGAGTGACATCCAAACGTGAAAATTGGATAATAATGTCAAGTACACCAATTTGGTCAAAATATATGAACCAATTAATGCATGGTTTAACCTATCTGCAGTCATGTGCTGTTAAAATGGTAATAATGCACCATATATCAGGCTTGTAACCAGGGGAGGGGCGGTGGGGGCTTGATCGCTCCCATTCTAAAAGCCCCATAACCCCTTAAAGGCCAAAATAGATCTTGCGAGCGAAATAGTAGGTAAAATTCTACTGTTCGCCAGATTTGCACCTTTGTAATTTGGGGGACCAAATTTACCCCTTTGTAATTATTTGGGGAAGTCCCCTTTAAAAAAAGGTGCCCTATCCTAGTTAGTGTTCCTTTACTGACATTCACAATGAAAAAATTGAAAGTGATCAAAAATGGTCCAACCC
>JAMKCH010047192.1:0-11014 GCA_023653785.1 Ophioderma brevispina
TGTTTTTCCTTGAGATTTTGCTTTTTACGTAACTAAGCATTTTGACAGAATATTTTGTTTGGAGCACCTTCAATTTTGAGATATATAATTCAATTATTAATCTTTGGAAAGTTTATTTCTGGAAAACTGGTATAACTTTATTGAAACCTCTTTTGGAGTTTATAAATGATAACATTCACGAGGCAAAATGTAACCAAATCCAAGCATGTTTAGTATGAATATTAATATGTGATTTCGTTACAAAACTTTGTATTAAGCCCATTTACATATCAGCTCTTCACATGTTATTTACACTCTCAATTTACACTTGCACATAAAAAATTGGGTAGAATTTGTATAGAAAGTAGTTATAGTATATGGGAATATGTTGATGTCAAAAGTTAATTACAGGTACTTCTTTTAATGGCTGATAGAAATAGGTGTTATGCAAAAAAGCTGTAATAGTTGCCATTCACTGAGCTAATATTAGTATGCAAGTGTTCCTGCAGCAGCAGAATGATTTCCATTTGTCACTTTATCTGAGCAATTTTAAATACTTTACTGTCGTTTTCTCATGCAGATATGACAAGCCTGATGTCCATGCATCATCAACCTCTGAGTGTTGCATGTAAACCTAAAAGTCTATAGTCTCTAGTACATGTACTTTGTGATATCTGGTGTGCTTAATTCCAAAAGAGTAACTTGGTGTTACTTGCAGTGTATTTCTAAAGAAACTATGTTAAGGTGCTGGATGCTCCAGGGGGCCGTAGCCCCTCCACTTTTGGAATAAAATCTGTTAAGTTTGGTCCAATTTTTAAAATATTCAGACCACTGCAGGCACTAGAAGCAATTTGGCCCCTGCGCTTTGAAAAATGTTTCCCCACTGCTGATGTATTATGAAATTTGCCGAATGCTTGTAAAAACACGCCTACTTCTGGTCTGCTCTCACCCTTAGACCTTGTACACACTGTCACAGATAGACTTGCTTATGTTAAAATATATTTTGCTCTTTGCAGGTTCTATTGTTTGAGACCAAAATGAAAGAATGGTATATTTTGTTGAAAATGAACCTGTGTCCCTTTAAGAGTTACAAATACTTCATAAAGAGAAATCCAACTGTACTTTAAAGGGGTATTTCGTGATCCACAGCTTTATCCCCCGATTAACCTACAAAAATTTAAGATATTTATATCATCTGAACTCTTGGCCAAAGTACAGTATGTGTGCCTAAAATTTTATTTGCATATTCCATCTACTCTAGTAATTTTCTATATTCTATTTTATGTCTGTAAACTGCAAAATTATAACACAGTTACCTACGGAACAGTGTGATACGAAAATTTGCTCATAACATCAAATTACACCCTCAAATCTACTGAAATTTGGAAAATAACCTTTTCTTGAGGATATATAGTAAACCATGAACAAAAATGAAGGTGCTAGGATCACGAAATACACCTTTAACTTGATAGCTATTCCTATCAATCTCAAAGCAGTTCATTTAGGCTTGAGAGTATCAACACAATGATATCGGTTTCTGTAAAGTTATCAACAATGTTCTCTCTCCTTCCTTAGTCATCCAATTGACATAGAGCAGCCACGCCCCTGTTTATCCAATGTCTTTGTGGTTTATCTGATGGTATTCATCCACATCACAAAGTTTGTTGAGTGCCGGTAGTGACGCGTCCCTCCTCGCTGGCGCTATCTTGTAACAGGACCACTGTGTATGTTGGCTGGTTGGAAGCTGGATTTGCTGGACCTGGTTTTGAGCATGGTAACTGGAAGGGTATCAAGTAGGCATCTTGGGATTGATTCGTTGACCCTCATCGTGTCGGTCCCATCTAGCGCCCTCTAGGAAGAGACCCTGTTTTGATTTGAGAGAGAGAGAAAGAAACATTTTTATGTAGTTTGGTAAATATTTATCATATAGGTCCTGCAAGCAAACAAATTGGCCTTGGCTAGGAATCCAGCATATATGACCTTACATGGACATGCTGCAAATATGGATTTCATTTCCATCTTTCTGGTTAAAAAAGACCTTTTTATGCCAAATAAGGGGTCTCTTTTTCCAAATTGTTTTAAATTTGTTGAAAAATTAGTCACATTCTACAATCTGACGCCAACTTGCTTAAATAGGTTGCAATCTTGAGTTACAGCAAATTCGTGTTATTGGGCCCAAAATCCATCTCTGGTATGCTAGGTTATCCCCCTATTTTCGGCAAAATGGGTATAGATACGGGTCCTACTTCCAGCCTCTCGTAAAGCACATCCCTACCCAACCAACTTGAGACCCCGGACCTTTTATGGATCAGTCTCCACTTCTCAGATTCACTTCACACTCACCTGACATCATAGTTCCACAGGGCATTTTTTCATTATTGGATCACACCTAAGTTTGATCAATTGTTTTGCAAGACTTGTGAATATTGAATATTCCATGAGTAGGACTTGTAATATTTAATAGGTGGGGGGTGGTGGGGGGGGGGGGGGGGGGGGGGGGGGGGTTGGGGGTTTTGGGGTGGGTTGGGGGGGGGGGGGGTGGGGGGTAAAAAAGCAATATTTGGCATAATTACATTATACCCTTCATGCCTGTGCTTTATTCCTTATTGCTATCATGATAAAGAGTAGGATGCCAAGGGTATAATATAATTAGGCCAAATATTTCATGTGGTTTAAAACCCCTGAATACTCATTTATTAATGTAATTAGCTGGTTGAAGGATTTGGTTCTTTCCATGAAGGAACAATTTGTATATACCATGTGACATTGATTTACTTTTCAAATAAATAATTCACCAGGTGTTATATTTGGATTTAGTGCTCTTCCTTAATGTAAAATCACTTCCGCGAGGTTTATGGAAAGAGGCCCCATCTGCAATAGCTGCCACATGTTAGATTTGGCAGTATAATAATAATAAGAAGAAACACAATGACAAATGCAGCTATTGCAGAGGGGCTTCTTGCACTAAACCCAACTGTATCGACAAAGGTCCCGGCAATACATGCACATACACATATTTAATGCTGCATACAAAAAAAGGTAAAGGGACAGACCTGTATACACGTGAACAAAGTGGCCCATCTCTCTTTCGAAGCGATGGGCCAGACTCCACCATGATAATGTTGCTGTAGGGGCTCTATACAGCGGTATGTACCTTCCTCCGACATTGAATAATGCCGGATACCCATATACCACCTGGTAGGGAGGAGTAATTGAGTTAAATCGCCTTACTCAAGGGCGCAAAACATTGGCCCAAACCCAGCGGGGCTCGAACCACAACCTTTGGGTGCGAGTGGGACGGTTAAATCCAGGACACGTGTGAAAATGCTGCATACAATATTTTCTCAGTACCCTCAGAGTATGCATTTATATTCTGAGAAATGATAATGCAAGCTTGATCAATAAAAAGTAAACTTCTCACCATTAAATTAGTCAAAAACATGTTAGGTTTTAAAAATCATATAAATGAGGCAGATTTCCTTCCAATGTTGATGAAAACATATGCATTTCCCTTTTGAGAAGTGGAAAGCCCCAAACTACCTATAACACCCCCATAAGAATAATGGTCCAACCAGTGACCCCAGGTCACACCCAGTGGACCTTTGCTCTGCTCTCATTCCGTTTTGGCCCTGAGCCCAGACGGACGCACAAACTATTATGTTGTGGGGCGGGCACGGAGCGGGAAGTCAACATTGGAAAGGAAATCAGGCCTCAGTTATATGATTTATAAAACATAACATGTTTTTGACTAAATCATTACACTGAGCTGATTTCCTTTACACCAATGTTGACTGAAACATATGCATTAACCTCCGTTGAATGAATATTTTCAATCAACATCAGACTAGCACACTCAGTCGGTGGTGGAACATAATATTTCAGAGAGCGGGTCAATAGGATGCAGCCAAAGGTTGAATAAAAAGATGCCAGAGCACAAAAACACATGGAATCTAGATTCCTAAAAGTCAGGAAGCCAGTAACTCACCAAGATGGTGGAGTACACCAAGGGTGAGTAATAGGGCCTCAGACTTTATAATGTGTTTAAATGACCTGGCCAAAGTTTTTTGGAGGAGAGCCAGAGCCGAGATTCCCACGGAGAAAAACCAAGCCTAAGAAATAGACGAGAGGAAAAACTCTGGAGGAGACTGGAGTGCGACGTAAGCCTTGAACAAAAGGCCAGAAGTACCCTGCGGCAAAGGCAGAGAACAAGGCTTCACGGCCTAGCAACAACTGAGGATCCGCGAGGGAACCAGAGAAGCGCAAGGCGAACCCGCGCAAAGACGCGGGGCAAAGAAGCCTAACCAAAAAAAAAAACACAAACGGGCCCCCTAGAGAGGGGGTCCGATCGGAATACCACAGATGAACCCAACGGGGAGAGGCCCGAGGGGAGATAAAGGTTGAGAGACTGAAGGAAGGCTAAAGACCCCAGCCCCGTAGAAGGGCTGAGAGATAAGTTCGACCTTGACCCGGGAGAAAAAGCTACGAGGAGAAGGAAATCTCCGAGCTAACTCAGCCGGGGAGGAGACCCGAAAGAGTAATAGTAATAAATAAAGACTAGAGCGAAGCCGCACCCGAAGGATAATTGGGGGCTTCGCCAAGAGATTCAACGATAAAACTTCCCGAAAGGGAACTAGCTTTCGGGTCAGGATCGGGCCTTACAGGAGTCAATGGAACATGCCAACGTCATAGAAGGATGAACCAAACAACCTTGACTGTTGAAGGCTGAGTTAGCCGACCGAAAAAAATCAGACAACGGATGATCGGAGAATGCTAACAAAGCCTCAAAGAAAGCGAAAAGTCCCACCTCAGGCTGTCACAGCCAAGAGGGGGAGGGACAATTCAGGCCTTGACTCGGAAGTCGGCAGAACAACCGAGGAAAGAACGAGGCAGACCTCTGTAAGAACAAGTGCTGCGGCGACAGAACCGGGCAACGGAAGGGCAGTCAGGGCTAGATTAATGATAAACTAGCGCTCCCCCCAGATCGGGCCAGAGGAAATCCTGGCCCGGAAGGTAGACAAAGTGGGCGAACCACCGAGAAGTCTACCAGAGGGGAAAAACCAGAGGCAAGCTTCGCAGAAACACGAGTCGAGCCCCAAGAGGCGACCCGAAAGGAAGCTTCACAGCGGCTCGAGCCGAAGCCCGCCGACTGCAAGCAGAGAGCAGGTGACAAAGTCGTAAGATAACAGAATATCCTAGAATGCTAAAAAGCTCGAGGAACTTCTGAACAGAACGACAAATCGATATCGAGGAGGCAAACAACCAGCTGCGTAACCAAACTCCGGCTACAGGCAGAAGGACGTCACCAAGAAGAGGTCCGCGGACAGCACAGTGGCTTCGACATGATATCCCGCGAGGAACGTGGGAAGAAAAGTGAAGAGAGCCACCAGAAAGGTGCTACCCGAACGGACGAGATACCGATAAAGGATCACCAAAGCCTCGAGAAGAGGGAGTAACCAACTCGTCAACCAAAACTCGAGACGTCAGACATGGAAGAATGACTCACAGCAGGGGGAAACGCCCCAGAGACATTCCCATGCGGGAGCGAGAAGCTCCCATCCGACTAAAAGTCCCCAAAGTCGGAAGTAGGTAGGTCGCCATGTCAAGGGCTCCCAGATCGCAAAGACGGGAGCCAAAGCAACCGAACGTGCCGCCAGGACCCAGAGGGTACCAAAGGGAAAGGGCACAAGATCAAGTCGCAAGGCACGACGGGAAACCAGGACCACGCCAACTGATAAGAACTTAAAAAGCCGACAGCGAAGGTGAGTTCAGAGAACCCACCAAGCAAGGGAATACCCCGTCACAGGGACAGTTGGGACAGAAGGCGTGGCAAAGTAACCCGCGAGTGAAGAGATCGAAGAACAGAAGCCTGGTAACCGCCGGATGGGGGGAATAAACCCCCCAAGACAGACCAGGACGAATCGGGAGCACACCCCGGGCTTGAAGCTCAGGGGTCACGCTAGGCCCGGACGAGCCCCAATGCTAGGCCCGGACGAGCCCCAACGCTAAGCCCGTAATACGAGCCCCAACGTTAAGCCCGTAATACGAGCCCCAATAGGGGGCGCAGTCGAGCTGACCAGAGCCCGAGTCTAAGTCCCCGAGAGGGAGACAGCAGACCAGGCACCCCGCGTAAGCGGGGGGCCAACCTGGTGAAGCGCCGCGTGCCGCACCTGGCCCGTGAAGGCCTGGCGAAGCATGCAGCACGAGCCAGATTGACACCGCGTGGCTAGCTGGCTAGCCATGCGGGGAGCAGTGAGCGTAACCGGCGCCCTGTGAAGGGACGCCGAGGAAACCACCTTAGGGCTCGCCAAAGCAAGCCCACGAGGTAGATACCACGGCAGAGCATTCAGGGAGCACTAAGGCCCCGAGAACAGTCACGCCAGGCGTCGGTACTGGAAGCGATGGATCGGCCCGAGAAAACCCGGGCGTCACCATCGCCACAACACTGTTACCGGACGCGGACTACAGCCGCCCATTCCCACGGGGTTCAGGTTGCTGCCAAAACGGAATAAGAGCAAAGGTCAACTGGGTGTGACCTGGGGTCACTGGTTGGACCATTCTTCTTTTAGGGGGTGTTACTCTAGGTATTTTGGGGCATTCCACTTCTCAAATGGGAAATGCATATGTTTCAGTCAACATTGGTGTAAAGGAAATCAGCTCAGTGTAATGATTTGTGATGTACTATATGTAGTGGGCTATTTTAGCTCAACTAACCTTTTCGCAGTTTTAACAGTTTTGAACATTTTTTTGCAGTTTGCAAAGCTACACATTAACCCTTATGGGTTAAAATATTTTTGTGTGCTTTTTAATTTTAATTCAAATGGCTATCAAATAATACAGGCATAAGAGTAACATCGTGGCAGATAAGGCAAAGAAAGTTCACATGCAAATGACCCTAAAACTCTGTAAGTATTTGTATTTTGTTTTCCTAACTTATTTTGTTCATATTCTTTATTCAAAATTAATCTATTTTTTTATTTCACAAATTGACTGTACATGCATATATCAAATTATAAAAAATACATCGCTGTCCCCAGACTGCGAATGTCGTCTGCCGTCGCGGTTTGTGAATGGGACCAAGGGTCATATTAGGTCATCAACACGTCACCCCACCCCGCCCCTCCTTTTCACCAAGTTACATCATCTTACACCTTACGGAACCCATACGGCATGCAATATATGGTTAACATTTTGACCACAGACACAGACATACGACCAGAGTAATCCCTTTGTGCCTTCTGCAATTCTTGCAGACGACACAAAAAACCTCTAAATGTCAAATCTGGATGGATTCACCCTGTAGCAACATGCTTTTCAAATTTCTTTTTAAATCCCTTACATTTTATCTTGAACAAGTAAATAAGCAATAAGGACGTTAATTTTGTATCTACTCACATAGATATAAGCTCCATCTTCAGGTTTGTGATCAACTTGTTCCTCATAACTGGTAATTTCAAACTCAAAGCCAAGGTGGTCTATAGGAATGGTGTACTTGCGAGCATAGTTTTGACTTACACCTATTACAGAAAGAAAAGTCAACATTTACTAGTCATTGACAGTTCATACTTTTCACCTTTTATGGGATACAGCATATTGTAATTACATTGCCATGGGATCCCATTTGTTTTTTTCAAATTTATTATGTACAGGAAAATCTGTTGGCTATATTTAGGAAATCATGTCAACTTGCGTTGGGAGGCTTGGAGCATTCTCTATCCATGCACCCCTCCCTATCCCCACCAATCAGTGTTTGGTTCTTGTCTGGTGGCAAGAACAAAATTTTCATGATTCAACATTGACCGGGGGAGAGGGGGACGTTTTGAAGTAGGCCAATAAAGGTGTTCCAACACTTTTGACCAAGATTGTAGAAAGTGCAGTCAGTAATCATTCTGCTGGCTGCAGAAAGCACAACTGACTCTACTTCAAAGGACACCCTTTCCAGTTGGCCTTCTGCCATAGATTCAGCACATAAAGCAGACCTTGGAATTCCTTTATTTTTTCCAGAATCCCAAATGGCTGTCCTTGTTATCTGTTCCTTTTGATAAATGTTTATTCAGTGCCATTTAGCATTCTGGAAACTATAAGTTTCTTCTGTAGTTCTTCCATCTTCAATGTGAATCATGTCTTCCATTTTTGGTTCAGTTATTCTGCTCCCTTTCAAAAATACAACATTATCTGTTTTCTCATTTTTGGAAAAAAATCTTCAGAATTCTCCCGAATAAAATTAAAATTTCCTATTAATTGACCTGTAGTACCTCTGCTATATATATATGTGGTACTCACACCGATAGTATTATAGTGTCTACCATATTGTATCCAAAAAAATACTAGGCACCTGACCATCAACTCTAGTAGCAAGATTACTTACCAGTTAGGAATGATTGTGTGAAGTAAAATCCAGACAACCAGAACACATTGGGAGCACCGGTGTCTATCCAATCTTGAAGAAATTGCAATCTGGAACATCAAACAAAGAGATCCTCGCTTATGATTTATGATGAGAATTATTTCAATTTTAGCAATTTTTAGGTTGGGTTTTCTTTGAGGGCCTGCTACTGGTATCCTGGTAACCAGTATTACCTGTCCCGGGGCCGAGTTGTCGGCGGCTAAACTGTCACCACCATTGATTTTCTAAGGAAATCTGATAAGGAGGGTAGCTGGTTACCCTGGTAGAATGAAAAAGAAGATCTACCTACAAGGGCGCCAGCTCTGGAGAGCTATTGGTGGCCATCCAGCACATTCTGCCTTGTATGGTGGGTATGGTTGACCAAAGGCTAGGCCCACCGCCGAAAACTGTGGATTGGTGTCAGGAAGGGCATCCGGCCAATTATCTTTTGCTCCAATAAATCCTCGCACAGCAGTATTGCCGAGTTTGAGGTGTATCCGGCCACCCCAGATTTAAAACTTTGGTTTAACTATACTACTTAATCTTTGGAAGTGTAATGTGTTTTCATTAAAAATGTGAAGAGAATCTTTGATGTTACAACAACTTTGATTATTAACAAAATAAACAACAACAATTACACTGTCTGTAATTGGAGTTTCCTCCACATATACTGATACACCAAGGTCACATGAGGTGGTCACCAACATGTGGGGACATACCAAAAGACCATTGTATCCAAGTGTCATGAAATGCGATCGGACAGTGGGATAACAAAGCAATTTTCTACTTCTGAACTTTTTTGGGCCACAGAGGTCACATAAGGTGTCACCAATGGTCAATTGAGGTCACCAACATGTGGGAAAAAAAACACCCAACTACAACAGGGACCATTGTATTCCAAGTGTCATGAAAATCGATCATCATATGTGGATACACAAGCAATTTTATATTTCTGGACCTTTTTTGAGCCACAGGGTCACAGAGGTCACCAAGGTCACAGGAGGTCACCAACATGTGGGAACTACCAAATGGACCATTGAATCTGTGTCATGAAAAATGGATCAACATAAAAAAATGACAATTTAGGGCTATGAACCTCTCGATAACCCTTGTGACCCCACTTGTGAGAGGTGCTCATTGTGGGCATCCCAAGGATCAGTACATGAATAGTACATTGAAATGGGTGCATGTATGTGAAACCAGCAGGCGGGCGATTAGTTAGGATACATTGGTCAACATTCTTGGACCACGTGGAAAGACACACAAAGATGATACACACACACAGAGTGCACACTACCAAGCAATTCCTGCCTGCCTCTTACAGACAACACAAAACATACCATATTTGCTAGACGAAATAATCAAAAATATTATCCACCTTAAGATTTGAGGGATATGATCTTCATGACACTCTTAAAGGCAAGATTGGGGTGTGTTGTTAAAGAGTAATGCCGCTTCCTCCTTCCTCATCTTTAGCAGAACCACACCCAGTGGCCCATATTACTCTCCACACATCGCCTAACTCTGTACACATCACTTACCTAGCCAGTAAGTCAGTGATATATCCACCCAAAGGCTTTGAGAGATGGATATGACTTTAGCAGCCCACATGGCGGGCACCTTGCCAATAGCATTGGCTGTCAAAAACATCTTCCAGTTCTGACGACATCACCACCAGACCCTTGATGGCTTTCTGGATGTTACGCAAACTGCTGCGTACTACCGAGGTTAGATCGGTTAAATTTTTATTTAAAAAACGGAAGGAGATGATGTTCTGTGTCTGAGGAAGGTGTTCATGGACTCGGAGTACATCACAAGAGACGTGTTCAGACCTGGTTGACACAATATACATGAAGAATATGCAATGGTTAGTGTGACCTAACATACAAAATTGTTATTACCATATCATCGACATCATTAATAGCTTTCTTGGCTTTTGTTTTTTGCTCTCTCATTTTCATAAAAGCTCTGATAGTTTATGAGACAATTTCTGAATACCAAATTTAATTACGGTATACACATCATATACTGATGAAAAAAGTTCATCACCCATCATGTTATCAATAAAAATGTCAACTTATAAGACATCAATACAGTATTAAAACATTAAGGCAACATTTCTCAAAAAAAAGTATTACAGAATATTAAAAAAAAGAAAAAAAGGTAATTGATAAAATTGTATGTTTTTCATGATAATTGAATTTAAACTACTTATACGAGTAATACAATAGGAACAACTTAATAATACAATTAACAGTAGAATAGAATTAGAAAATCTTACACAATATAATCCTACAATTTAAATACAACCCGTCTGTTTTTTTCAATGACAGACGAGTTGCCCCTTTTAGGTCGCCTTTACGAAATGCAGGGACACAGCGGCCAATTCGTAACCCCCGAACACCACAGGGGGCCCCATTTGTGCCTTTTTTTACGACATGCAGGAAACACATCGGGCCAATTCTAAACCCTGAACCCGCGGGGGTTGCACGTAGTAAAGAAAAAATGAAATCCAAATCCCTTAAATCAAATTAGTCCAAACTTGGTCTTGGTACAATCCAACACCCCTAGCTGTGGCTAAAAGGATCGGTGAGGTGCGGTTTGCGCATGTGAAGTGAAACTATTTAGGCCAGTGATCTTCAAATGCTTTTA
>JAMKCH010047193.1:0-11544 GCA_023653785.1 Ophioderma brevispina
GCCTAAGTTTAAACATGCAGTAATTTCTTTTGGGCAAGAAACATTTTGAGAATTTCTCCTTTCAGAAATGTGAAAAATGCAAATGCAAAATATCCTTTTTTTAATTGCATTTTTGACCCACTTTTTTTGACCGGCAATTTTTCATTTTTTTGAAAATTAAAAAAAATCTTTCAATTGAGTAAAAACATAATAAAAAAATGCGCTAAAAGACTAATTTTAAACAAAATACGAGCGGTCTTCTGAGACAAACTATTTTTCTTGGCCTCAAGAATAATAGCAATCACTGGCAGTGCAACAACAAAAAATAAAAGCAGAAGTGGAGGGGCTAAGTGAATTCCATGGGGGAAATAATCAGAAATGTGTATTTTTTTTCACCACAGTTTTTGTGTCACCTGCCCTAAGGCAGGAAGACACATAGGGATCACTTTGTCCACTGTTGTTGTCTGCTGTTGATGTCTGTTGTCTGTTGTTGTTGATGTCTGTTGTGAAAAAGGGTTAACATTTGTCTGTAATATCCTCATACTTTGATGGATTTAAACCAAACTTGGGTCACAGGTGCAACATGGCATCCCCCACTTTTTGATGAGGTCAAAGGTCACATGCCAAGGTCAAAGGTCATGTGAGGTCAAGTTGTAAAATAGGCTGAAAATGTAAAATCGACCGCATTTGAAAAGTTGAAGTTCAATTGGAACCAAACTGAATCATAGGTGCAACATGGGATCCCTCATTTGTTGATGAGTTCAAAGGTCGCATACCGAGGTCAAAGGTCATGTGAGGTCAAGTTGTAAAATAGGCTGAAAATGTAAAATTGATCGCATTTGAAAAGTTGAAGTTCAATTGGAACCAAACTGAATCATAGGTGCAACATGGGATCCCTCATTTGTTGATGAGGTGAAAGGTCACATATCAAGGTCAAAGGTCATGTTAGGCCTATCATTCACTAACCGCGACGGCAGGCGACACAAGCGGTCCGAGGACCGATGTATTTTTTTTTCAGGGGTGGGGTAGCGTGACTCTTGGTGGTCAATTTTTCTCATTCCTGCTGCTTGCTGCTAGTGCAAGTATATAGTTTAGGGGTTCTCAATAGGCAGCCCGCGGGCCAAATCCGGCCCACCAACCATTGATTTTTGGCCCTCGACTTGCATAAAATTGAAAGGGAAACATAAGAAATTCAGGTGTATTAGGTGTAAGTAGGGAACTTTCAAATGTGTTCAGCATTCTCTGGCCCCTCAGCTAATATAATTGAGAACCCCTGATATAGTTTATTTTGATACAAGCAAGTAAATCCACAAACAAGCCAAATAATTCATAATTGCTTAGATTAAAGAAAGAAAAAGAAAACACATTTCAGTATGTCGGGGAAGAGATTACATAGAACAATTGTAAACACATTTAGACAGTTCTAATTGAGAGGGACACAGTGACACAGTCCCTCTAATTGAAGCTCTATGTACCTTTTTACAAGAAACTTATTACTTATTTTTCAATTTTCACCTCATGCAGCTGCGCAAGCCTTCCCGTATGTGAAGAAGCGCATCCAGGTTGTCTACGTCCAACAGCAGGAGTTAAATCCCATCCAGGTTGCCATTGACGAACTCAAGGCCAAGGTTAACGAGATGAAAGACGTGCTGATGGTTAACAAACCCGACATGAAGAGGCTACAGCTGCTACTGCAGGGTAGCGTTAGTGTCACGGTAAGTAACTAAGGTGGGGAAATTCTTGAAGAAATTGGCTCTAATTGATTGGACCCCCTTGCCCATAGATTACAACTGATTCTTTTAAAACTGTAGGATGCAGTTCAGTTTAGGCACAATACCTTTGTTCACCAACAATAACTGGTCTTACCCTATTGAAACCCAACTTACTGGGGTTAGACACTGGGATGGGTCACTCACTCTCAACTCTCATTAAGATGAAAGCAACTTCAAATTAAAAAATGTATCATTTCAGTAAAAGGTGTATCCACACACCCATCGGTCGAACTCAGACCCTCAAATCCTCCCCTTTCCATAAAAAAGATGCATCCATTACGAGAAACCTAGCATCAGGGACACAATAATGCAAGAAAATGTGACCCTTGCTTTCATCATATTTATTAGTTATCATCAAAACTCGAATTAATTTTAGAGTAATGGTGTTCCCAGAAAATTTTCAGAGCCACAACAAAATAATTAAGATCTTGAGGTTTTTTCTCTGTCTTGATTTTATTCTGCGATTTTTTTTGTGGCACTACCTCTACCATAGTATTGTGGATTTTGTAGCTTATGTACATGGCTAGTTTAAGGTCTGTGGGTACTGTCATTTTGAGCTGAAAATATTGCATGAGCTGAACATAATGGCTGGTATTCTGAAAAAGAGACTAACTTTAGACCTGGGTTTAAACCAGGGTTAGTGCTACACGAGTGGATCGTTTTTCCTTCCAACATACTCTAAAAATGTGCTGTAACAGGTGAGAAAATTCCTCATCAATGGGCTGAAACAGCCCATCCATGAGGAATTTTCTCACCCGTTATTTTCAACTTTCAGAGTATGTTGAAAGGAAATGTAGGACTAACCCTGATTTAAAACCAGGTCTTAAGTTAGTCTCCTTTCGGAATACAATTCAATGAGAATTTGACAGCTGCCATATTATCGATAAACCCTACTCATTTATATTGTTATTGTGGTATTTTAAGGATTACCGTAACCACTCAGGTATACGCCCACTTCGCTTACGCCCACCCCCATTTTCAAAGAAAACAGAACTAGCATACAACCCTGACTAGTCCCAGGTGGTAATTTGCACTATTTCTACCTTATGTACACCATCTTCATGGTCTTTAGCTGTTTATGTGCTATTTTGAGTGGGCAAGAGTATTGGGAGATAACTATTTTTTAATAATTCCATTTAGCCAAGTGGTTGCCTTTTTGATTCTGAAACAACACTTGGATTAATCCACGCTTACTTGGTTTGTTTAGAGGAACAACATTTAATAACTGAAATAGAACATTTCATTTTTATTTTTAAAGTTATCTGCTACAACAAAGTGCAGACTGAGCATTACCTGAGTGAATTATCTATGCTATTAAAGCATTATTTGTTGGATTTTTTGATCCAATATTTTCTACCAAGTTCTAGCCCTCCCCGTGTATCACCCCACCCTTCGTTTTGAGTTAGATTCTTCCATTTAAGGGTGGGCTTTATACCCAGGGCTACGGTAATATCGCGCTCAATCAACTTCTCCAACTCGACCCCCTCAATACACATTGACATTATTTTGTGGTTTATCCTTCTTGTAAGACGCATGGAATTTGGAATTCTTCTATAAAATGAAATCTGCTATAAGAAGATTAAAAGATTGTACCGCTTTATTCTGTAAAAGTCTTTAGTCCTCATTCATTAAGATCTTGCACGTTTGTATCTATTTTGTGTGGCTTCTGCGAATCTCGCATATGAAACACATGTACACATAATCTAAAATCATTTAACAAGTTTATTAGTTACAGTATTTCTTGCACCCTTGCTGAGAGCTCTCATTTGGTTGCAATTCATCCACTTTGAAATGGTTATTGAGGAAACATGACCCTTACTTTCCCAGTGTATTCTGTGTAGGTCTCATTGTAGCCATAGTCCTTGGTTTCGGATATGGCTTCTAATGACCATTAAAAAAAATCTCTGACCTCATACTAGGCATAGTTTTGGACTATTTGAATGATTTTTTTTTCATGTTTGATTCCAAATATCGCCAACTTTTTGTGTGTGTTGTGCGCGGGGGAAAGCGGGGGTCAAATTTTGACTCTAGCTACTGTATTGCCTGCAGACACAGGTACACCAAATGACAAAGGTTTGCTGCAAGCTTGATGTGTTTACTACAATGACTTTGCATTATCCTAGATCCAAGCAGTTATACACCTCAAATACACTTACAGTGATAGCTGTAAATTGTTCTCATATCAATATTTTGGCTATAATTAATTTCCCTTTAGATTGGCTTGAGCTGAAGTTACCAACATCTTGAAGAACATAATTTTGTTTTTAAATAAAATTAGAAATGATTTGAATAAATTGTCTTCCCCTTTTGATTATGTGATGGATAAATTGCCAATTGTGACTTAGCTGATGCTTTAGTCATTGTTCAAGAGTTTATTCGAGCAGGAATTGTTTTAAAACTTCACAGCCCCAGGCAGAAATCAAGGACTGCCCTGCCCTCAATCTCCTAGTCTTTCTACAATATCTCTGATTGGTCATTGTATGATGTACATGATGCGACCGTCTGATAGCACAATCAAAATAGACCACAATATTTATCTGTAAACCCTTTAAGCTTTTCTTTACCATGCTACTGATTGGCTGATTAAACATCATATAGCCCTGTAATAACCAATAAGATTGGGCTGGTAGTGGCCCAAAGGGTTACCCTCAGACCCGACCTCTGTGTGAGTGCAAAGAAGGTTGTAAGTGCAAATAGCTGCCATATGATTACATCTGTTTGCAGCCACGTAATTAGAATAACTTTCAATTCATCTTCTCCTTGAGTCCAGTGGCTCTTGAAATGGTTCTTTCAGAAAGGTATATTTAACTTAAAAAAAAAAAAAACCATTTCAAGAGCACTGACCAAAGACTTAGTATAATTAGAGGAGGAGCACCGAGATCTCAGAGGCCCTATTGGACGGACTGCTGTAAAAAGAAGCCCTCCTGCAAATGACGTGTTATGATCCCTTCTTTTAATTTTCAAGAGGGGCTTCCCTGTCGAAACTCACATAGGCCCTAGAATTTGGGGGGCAATGACCTTTCCGATACACAAGGATTCTATGGTGTATCTTATCACATTTCATATTTTTTTTCTCCTCCAAATATTTGTTTAGAAATTTGGATTTAGAAAATCAATATTATTTTCTCTTCCGAAAGTACATTTTGATAATTCCTGACCCTCAAATAAGGTTTAATTACTAATTAAGAAAATGAGATTGGAACCAAATGAGGGCACTTTGGGAGACATGCTGCATTTAGCAATGTGTCATTTAAAGCCATGTTTACTGGCAAACTTTGATTATTTGGTGATCTGCTATGCA
Source organism: Ophioderma brevispina (assembly GCA_023653785.1). NCBI lineage: Eukaryota > Metazoa > Echinodermata > Ophiuroidea > Amphilepidida > Ophiodermatidae > Ophioderma > Ophioderma brevispina. The sequence goes on from JAMKCH010047193.1 coordinate 5,053, forward strand.
GAAAACACCAATTTATGAAGACAACATGTGTGGTGCGTAGGTTTGATACTATTCTGATACATTTTCACCATAAATAAGGCTGCCATGGCCCATGTATGTCATGATTATATTTTGTGGACAGTGCAGGCAGCACTAAAAGAGTAGAACATGGAGTCTGATAACTGCACTGCAGGCGGGTTGGTACATTTACTGACCCCACTTTGCCTGACACGACTCAGAATTCAGCAGCCTTTACGGAATAAAGTGCATGTGATACTGTGCTTTATTCCGTAAAGGCTGCTGAATTCTGAGTCATGTCAGGCAAAGTGGGGTCACTAAATGTACCAACCCACTGCAGGCTAGCATCAAAGTGCGAAAAAAAAATGTTTGTGGGGAATTTCTGACAAATGGCAGCTATTGTACTTACGACCTTGTTGCACGCACACGATTAGCAATTACACCACAAGATGCAAACTGCCTTCCTCGTCAGTGCTTTCCCTGGGACTCATCTGTAATGAGACCACTTCACTCTTACCAAAAGATAATAAATATCCTAAATATTATTGCTTGTTTTTGACATTGAAACTAATTCCGCCCACACCATATCCCCAATGACACGGCAATAATCGCATCACCTGTATAAGCGCCGTGTGAACGGCCTCCAAATTGATACATTTTCCACTGTAGCCTCGCTGAACTTATTCTGTAAGACACGTTGATAAGGCAAAACACGATGTTGACATTGGCGTGCAAAGGACTCGTTCCCTCAGGTACTTGTTTCAACCAGATTGTGTAAAGGTTGCAGGTGATGGTAGGAGGCTGCTGGTGGCCCCAAGAGGTACTGACATTTAGGCAAGATGACATTAATGAAATAACAGTGTATGTAAACTTGCTAATATACAAGTCTCAAGTCCACTAATAAGGGCTTACAAAATTGAATACCAAAATAGTTGTGGTGGGCACGCTGACTCTTAATAAGAATTTGCCTGTCAGTCGGGAATTCCTGTTTTTGTGTATTTTTATGGAATTTAAAATACTAATTTTATATTTTTTTATTATTACTTTCAGTTAAATGTTTCAATTTCCATCTAATTTTTGTTTCTTTTGTGTTGATTTGTGGTGGTGTTGATTTTTTTAAAATCACTATTACTTAACACTAGCCAGTCAAGTGAGGTCATTGCATTTTGTTTTAATCCCATTGTGCGACTTTGGAACCAGCTTCCCTTGCCTTCAAGGAAAGCTGAATATTTTTGTTGTGTAAGTCAGGGGTTGGTGTTTTTTAAAGTCCCTCTTCACTTGAAACTTAGGTTCATCCAATTTATGTTCTTTGGAGCTGTATGTACAGATGTTGGGTTGGTGCGGGTGGGTGGGTTCTTTTTTAGGGGGAAGGGGGTGTCCTGGTCCTTTGGTCCTTAAGGTGGGGTGGTCTCCTAATCCTCAAGGTGGGGTGGTCTCTTAATCCTTAAGGTGGGGTGGTCCTATAGGTGATTAAACACCTGTTCATCCCATTCTTTTCACTGACGTATATTCCTGTATTTTTTATACATTTATAATTTTCTCTGTAATATGATCGGTTTCTATAATTGTACTAGTAATGAAGTGTAATAAACAAAAGTTAAGGGGTTATGATTTGGAGCACATGTTTGATTGTGTATTTTAAGAAAAACTAAGAGTAGCACTGAAATAAAACATGAAGCAGAACTTCATGACACTTGGATACATTCTTGGGTAGCCACATGTTAGTTACCTTATGTGACCTCGGGTGACCTCATGTTACCTTTGACCCTCTTCATAAACCGCAACGCCAGACGACACATGCATTTGGTGAACACTGTATTTGTTTCTTTTTGTACCACACACATCTAATGACCTGTCTCTCTTTCCTTACTTGTGTATTAGGTGAATGCGGGGCACAGGCAATGCTGCAGCTTTCATTGGCAAGGTTTGTGAGCAGAATGGAATCACAACTGGTATTGGCCTCAAACAACTCTTTAGGTAAGTCAAACCAAGAAAGGGTTGAAGACAGTTTGAGTCCGAATATTTAGAAGTTTGCATTTTGTATTTAACTGTGTATTTGAAATGAATATCTATGGATAATTAGCCATCAGAAAGCTGTAGTGAAGCAGATGGTGATCATGGTTTAAAGCAGAGGGTGTATTGAGGTAAACCCACAAGCCCTCATTTTGGGAAATTGTCACCATAATAGTGTCATGTGGATGCCATAAAAATCCTATTTTCAACATAAAAATATGAACGTTTGACACTCATTTTCAAATGCACAAGCATAGTACGTAAAAATAGTAGATATAATGAATTCTTTTGGTTTAAACATTTGGAACCTTTGTATCCCTAAATACTGACATTTGTTAGTACAGTACAGTGTTTAGATGCATTGCAATGCATTATGGGAATTGGTTGCAAAAAAAACCGCACCCTCTGATTTAAAGGTGTGTGACTCGATCACGATCCGATTTTCATATGTTTTTCTCCCTTGCATGGAGCAGATCACCAAAAACATCTTGATTACAAATTTTGAGTTCAATATTTCCAGCCCATTTAGGATGTAGAAGCAAAAATTGTGCTAAATTTGACCCAAGACAGTGTGTTTGGTGTTCATTAAATTGTGGTTGACCACCTTCGGAGATGTTTTTTTGTTCATAACGTCTCATGACTAATTTCCCTGGGGTTCATGAGAAAAAAGAACTTTTCTTTCTTGCTACTACCAGAATTTTGATGGAGTAGTGTGTGTGTGGGGGGGCAAGCTATCCTGAGGTGAGTCATCCACCTTTAAGGTACAATGTAAAGAAACAGGTTTTCAACAAGTTAATTTCACATGAAAATCCTCAAGCGAAATTTACAGAATGAATATCAAATTATTTTTAGATGTACTAATACAAATGTTGTGCTATCCAGTTTGTTTAGGTAATTTGTACAGTGTGTGTGGGCAACCTTAGAGGTGAATGCGAAACTGATCAAATCCGACCAGCACGAATACCATGACGACCTTGTCCTCAACTACAAGAGTATGGTAGCCACCTCTCACAGCTCAATGCAAGAGAAGGGAGTCATATGATAGCTTGTAATTAATGATATGTTGATTCCTCTCGTTGTTAAGGTTGCAACGAGAATTTGGAGCCCATGGATTTGTGCCATATGTAGTGAGTTCATACAGATAAGAACCCCAATAGATTTCTTCCTTGTATTTTGCTACCGAATTGCTTTAAAAAAGTGAAAACACAGGGCGGTGGTTGATTTGTTTAATTTCATTATAACCAGGCTTAATTTTGTATTTCCTCTATAGGAATTAGAAATTTTCATCAATTTTTTGTACTCAAGAAATTAAGTCGGGCTTAATCCTTTATCACATGGGGATATTTTTTGATAGAGAGCTTTCCACCAGTTGCAAAAATCAGAATTATCCATATTTTTTTTTCGGGCAGCCTGTTTTTGATAATCTCTTGTTGCCCCTTAAGTAAAATTTGTGTACTCTGCTAAGAGGCCTTTTAAATGCTTTACACAACTTCAATGTCATATCTGCTTATGTGATTTTTGTATCAATAGGCTTTGGTGTTGCATATTTCTTTGTTTAAGTATATACATAATTAAAACAAAAAAATGACGGCCAGTAAAATTCTTCAAAGTGAACAAGTGGTATGAATTTTAATTCTGGCTTTTTTTTTTTAAAGCAGTTTGATGTTGGCATCTAGAAATTCAAGTACTTCCTCAACAAAAACAAAGTCCTTGATTTGTACCAAACTCTGGACTGAAAAACCTTTGTGCCCTTAATTGACAGTAGTTAAACTCCATAGGTCAAAGGTAATGGAAGGAGTTTTTATTTTGAGTTGCTTCATTCATCCCATGAAATTAAAAGTGCCTCTCAAAGAACCCCTCAATTTACTATTTCTTTTGTTAAACGCTTTCATGACCTTAGTTGCAGCTCAAAAGTCCATATGGGACAAAGGTTGAATTCAGTCCTATCTCTAACACTCCAACATGTGTAAAAGAGAGAAATACATCCACAAGGATAACCACTTCTTTATGACTCTTGGGTGAGGGTATGAAGGGATGTGTTGTAGGCTTAAGGTCAAAGGTCATCAGAGGTCAAATAATACCTCTGTGGACAACAAATGACCTTTTATTCACCTACTAGTTCCATAACACTAATTCCTTTTGCCAATCAAAAACTGCTATCCCTTAAGAAGAAAGTGCCACTTCTGTGCCACTTCTCCCACATTATATTATTATTGATCTTGGAAGTTATCATTGTTGGTGAGGGGGAATGATTAACCGACTTATATTGGCAGGCAGTACTTTATTCTTAAGATCTTTCTTATAATGATATGACCCATGGACAAATAGAAGAAGGACAAACACGCTACAACCACCAATTAATCTTCAATTAACCATTCATCTCGACAAAAGCTATGCACTCGATGTGTATACAATGTGCATACACCGAGACCGTTGGTGATCTATCTCTCCTTGCCGCGGTCGACTCAGTGACTACGGGAAAACTGTCCACAAAACTTTGTAATTTGACGGAGATGTACCCCTAACTGTAGGGGTTTTTGCAAAGTGCATAGTACACTCAATTCCATCTTTTTTTGGCAAGTTTGTTGTCACCAAGTAGAGGAGAATTTTGTTCAGAAAATACCGAACAAACCCCATAAAAATCGGTCATTCCTTTGTGGAGCTACGACTGTAGAAAATACTTGCTTTTGAGTGATTTTGTGACCCGTAAATTGTAAAAATCTTGTCAAAATAATATGAAATTTCCGATCACGTCCGACTCTTGAGAAACCGTGTTATGAAAGTTCAATGTACCTTGTAAAAAAGTATAACTTCTGAAATGGTGCCCAAGCGCGCCCATACCTGTAATTCTACCTCGAAAACCACCAAATTGTAATATTTTAAACGTTCCGTGTTATGTATGAATTTGTTTACCCTTGTGGCTGTTTGATAGCCGAATGCCATGTCGAACTGATTCCAATGTCTGTTTCATCTGATTATTAGTGTGTCTAAGTCATACTTTATACCTAATTAAATGTATACAATATAGCTAATTAGACCCTCGTCTTCCGAGGGGGGGGTTGTTACCGCTCTATTCTAATTTTTTCGCCCTCCGGTGTCAAATGGAGTTAATGTTAATTGCCAATTGACACACATTATGTTCTGTTTTTCATGGCCCCCCCTCCCATCAAAAACCTACCGGGTATAGCAAAGGTAAAGGTGATCCAAATGGTGGTAGGGTGGGCAACCCCCCCCCCCCCCATTTCGGGAGGATAAATACCAAACCCTAGTACGTCACAGGAAATATCACGGCATTTATTTTAGTTGGCAATAAAGCAGGTGTTCCTCTTTTCCTTTCATTGATAACAAACTGAGTACCAACATACTAACATTATTTTACATAATGACGTCATAAACGTCTCTACATGATAGAAATGTTTAAGTGTTACAATATTAGGCAACTATACCAAGCCCGTAATCAGCGGGTGAGGGGGCAACTGCCCCAATCTGAAAAGCCCCCCCAAAAATGGAAAGACTTCCATATGTACCCCCTCGTATATATTTTACATGATACAAAATTTATTTTAATTTTGGCTTTGTTTGATCAAAAACGGAATAACAGCAAAATAATAACATTTATATGTTGCATGTAACCATATGAGAGGGGGTAACATAATGAAGTCTTGCCAAAAAAATGAAAAGGGCTAAAAAGGCAACAAATATGGTTTTATGTGTTTTTTTTGGTCGAAAAAAGTTAAAACTTCGGTAGAAATTACCACTCTTGCAATGGCCCCCCCCCCCCGGCGAATCTGAGGTAAAAGCATCCCCCTAAACAATCCTGGTTACGGACCTGCCTCACCATTTTTAATCAATTTAACGAGACCAATGTATTGGTGTACATTTGAATACAATTTCAATTTACCTTTTGGGGCTCACCAACACCCCCCCCCCCATTTTGTACATGTTCCCCACATTTCCCAGCATTTGCAGCAAACAATTCATGATCTCAGCCCTCTTCAATATAGAAACATCTCATAAACTTCTCACCAAAACAGTATGATCACATTTTCTCAACGTATTATTTGTGGATTGCACTACGTTTTCATATTTTTTCATACCTACATGTTGTCTAGTACATAGGATTTCTCCAGTTTTCTCTGTGCATAAAAACATTGGACTCACAACAAACGGTGCTACTACATTTTAGCAGAAAAACAAGGGAGATGTGTAAAGGCTGAAATTGCCAAAATGGGTTAAAAATCTTCCAGTATGGCCCTGCGCCACTTGCCGAAGAGAGTCTTTCCCTCCTGCTGAGATGGGCATTTATCGCATTACCTTAAGCGGTAAATTGATTGGTGGTAGGATTTATAACAATAGGGGCTTTGAAACTCGTGTGTTTGTTTGGATCCTCCTCTCTATTAGGTCATGATAGACTAAGTTGAATGTCTGCAGATTTTAGCTTCAATGCATGTGCAAAAATACAATGCATACATTTTAAGTTTT
>JAMKCH010047194.1:0-17024 GCA_023653785.1 Ophioderma brevispina
AAACTTCCGACACCTTTACTCATGGACAATTTAGAATATGATAACACAAAAATTGTTTCCTGGTTGACTTTTTTAGGTCAATTGTTTTTTTCTTGTACTATAACTTTGGTCGTCCCATTATGGCATAGCCTGGTGTATTTTAGATTGCCTGTGTATTTTAGATTGCCTTAGGAGGACGCGCTTACGCATCTCTAATCGAACGTTCAATTGCCAGCTAAATCTACCGTTCCTGTCCAAAATCATTGAAAAGTCGTTTGTCCTCTCATCTCTATACGAGTTTATACATGTTATTATCATCATTACATTGGGTTTCGACCCCTTCATAGCACAGCAACAACGCTGTTAATGTCACTGATGTTGGTGTCACGGCATTGACAAGGGCCAGTAATTTATTGGTCTGGTGATGTTGGATCTAAAAGAAAGCTTCGACACAGTGAATCACGATATTCTTATCGCAAAGTTAAAACGTTGAATTTGAGTGATAACTGTAGAAATACTGGTTCCTGAATATTTATCGGAAGAAAACATGTGTACTATGCTATGGGGTGACATGTCAAATGAAAAACTATGGTTCCTATTGTGTGTATACCCCAAGGTTCGATATTAGGGCCACTTCTCTTCATATATATATTCATGATTTGCCCCAATTTTTTGTCTCAGGCTCATCAAAGTCAGTATGTACTCAGAGTTATACTGCATTATACACTATCTGTAAAGATATTAATAGTTCAATTATACTCTTAACCGCGACTTAGAAAGAGTTAAACATATTGGCTCTTGAATTGTAATAAGCTTAGTTTGAATGTAAGTAAAACAGAGTTACTTTCTAGGCTCAAGGCAACGATTGGCAAAGATAAATAATAATGACATTAAATGTACATGAGTGAAGGTGAAAAACTCATCTAGTGACAACCTTTAAACTCTGGGTATCATAACTGAGGAGAATTTATCATGGAAGGATCACATTGAGTATATTGTTAAACGAGGTAATACCAGCTTATCATGTTAAATAAGCAAAGGCCCCTATGTTCCTTCAAATACTATGAAATATGCTGTATACAGCTTACTATTTCCTTACTTTTGATTATTGGAGTAATTTTGGGGTACGTGCAATATTTCATCTCAATCAAAAGTTCAAAATTCAAAACTAGCGCTAAGATTATAACAGGTGGTACTCGATTGAAAGGTTTCTAGTTGCTGCGCCTTAATGCAACTACATGGAAAAATGTTTTTTAAAGAAAGGTATGATTTTTCATCTAGCCACAAACCATGGTTCAGGATACTTAATGGCCATATCACCCAGCTACCTCGCAAAGATTCAGTAGTTACAGATGCTGGTTACAAGTTAAGAGGGCAATAACATCTCAAACTCACCATTCCCATCCCCAAAACCGAGTTTAAAAAGAGATCGATTTCGTACTGGGCTCTACCGCATGGAACTCCCTTCCTGGATGAATTAAAGAAAGTCGTGCAATGTATCTACTTGCAAGTCCAAATATAAAACATTACACTTGATCACAACTTCTTTAAGAAGGATTTTATTTTAGATATTCTTTACAATAAGTGCATATTTTATTGTTATTGTTGTTTTAAAAAATTTTTTTTTCGATCATAATGTCCTGTTTGACTATGTTTTGCATTTTAACTTATATATATATGCTCGTAGTACTATTATTTTTTTTATATCTGCCCCCCTCGGTTTAATTACTAGATCTTACCTTTATTGATACAACAACACGATTTTTTTTATTGCTTGTTAGCCTATTTAACGTGTGCTTTTGGTGTGTGCGCGAGGCGTGGACCTGTGTGTGTGTGGTATGTGTGTGTGGTGATGGTGTGTGGGTGTTGCGTGTGTGTGTGGTGTGGGGGTGCGTGTGTTGTGTGTACTGTGTCTTTTTGTTTATTTGTGGGGATGTGGTTTGTGTGAGATGTGTGTGTGAGGAGAGTGTGTAAAGGTTTAACCGTGTATTATGTCTTATCCTCCCCATTTTTAATATTCTCGTCAATTTGCTCTCCCTACCTGTATTTTTAGGTTTCATATATGATGAATTTATTTTGTGTATATTTAGTGTTTTTAAAGTTTAATAGTTTTTAAAACAATGTTTCATGTGTTTTGATCTTATTTATTAATATCCTTTGTATTTTACGGAATCAGATGGAGACAACTGTTTTTTTAATGTTTTTAAAAATAAAATGCAGGTTATGTGTTTGAAATAAAGTTTTGAAAGAAATGAAATGAAATAAACTCGAGGCCCAGGCCGGGTCCACGAAATTTTACGTCAAATATGACACTTTTTGAAAATTACTCAAAACCTATTTGCAGCGGGGTTATCCACTAACCTCGTCGGATTTTGAAGTCATAAATTTATATTTTCCATAGGTTCATGATATTACTACGATAATATTGAACAGGTTTTAAGAGGAGATTTTGTAAGGAATCTGAGACAGAGACCCCCCTGTAGCGTTTCCCCAAATTACCATTTTGAAATCCCCAATACCCAAACCGAGCAGATCGTATCCTAACCCCCCCTTTGGGCGATCCATGAAACAAAATAGAGGGCGTAATGTACTCTCGTCGTTTGGTGACAGTCAAGGGCGGCCAAGAAAACGTTAAACTGAACGCGAACATAAGCCTAAATGATATTCAACAATCAACCTAATACTTTTCGATCTTTTTTCTCATCAAGGTATCCAGGTCCATTGTACTGGCAACTACTACTTTAACTACTGCCCAACTGTTGAAAACGATTTCAAGTTCAAGCTATCTCAGGTGTTACTACTACCCTCTCCGTATTGATTGAGAATCTGTTCGTAACATAAAGGGCAACATAGTCACCCCTCGCCCTTATGATTTTTAAAACTGAAGTCGCTGAATACCATTGGCTTTCTTGTACTGAATTAAAGAAAGATGGTTTTCAACAATAACTTGTTGATTTAGGTTATGCACAAATTAGGTCAGTCCCTTGCCATGGGCTTTTTCTTCATGAATTTTGTCCCTTTACATTTTCTTTCGTAAAAATAATTATTAATCATATGGTCAAAACACACAGTATAATCTCAAGATTTCTTTTATCACGCTAACGAGAAAGAACTCACGCCTAATGCAGCAAACAAGGACTGACGTTTCGAATCTGTTCAACTGCGTGCACCATAACAATGGAGCAAATGTACTCTGGATCTTATCTGGAAAATACTCTCACTCTCAACACTTCCCGGATTAGAAGCCAAACGAAGGATAGGTTGCGTATGGTTAAAGATCTTATTGGTTGCTTGATGGCCAGTGCTAATTGGTGTAGCTCGCCATGCTGACTTTAAATGATGGTCTATGACGTTTTGATGTTGATAATGTGTTCCGGGAGAGAGTTCCAGGTGACAGTCAAGGGGCGGCTGTGGAATTGTTTTTCCGGCCGATAATTGAGTATCATTAGCCCCATGGTTCGCTTGATCATGTTAGGTTATGTATATCCATTGGCACTGATATTCTATCTAGCATCAACATCTGTTTTCACTTTAAAAATTAAAGTGGTGTGGGGTTTCGGTGTTTCCTTGCTATGGGTCCCCCAAGTACTGTGGGGTTCCGTGGCATGAGTGGGCAGATAGAATTGCTAAAGATGCATCTAGGAAGTGTGAGAATTTTATTTCCTGTTAAATTAGGCCTCTCAGAGATTAAATCTTGATTGATATGGCTAGACGATTGCAGAAAGATTGGGTCTGTTATTCTCCAAATGTCGGACTAAAGAGCATTAGACCTAATTACTTTACTCATAGTAGTGCTAATTTTGGGCGTAGAGAGACGTTATTATTCACAGGCTGAGATTGGGTATAGGGCCCTTATCATTATCTTTTTCTTTTGGGAAGGAACCAAAATGGTTTTTGTGAGGTCCCCTGTTGGGTTTCCGAGAGAAAATACCACATCATGTTTTCTTCTTTATTGTAGTAAATATGATGAGCAAAGGAAAGCATATTTTTGATAAATTTGATTTAATATTGGGGCTAGTCCCCTTATTTAGTGAGATTTTAGGAGGAAAATCACACCGTCCACTTGAGGCTGTTTGGCAATTTATTAGAGCCTGTGATATTAAATTTAATTACGACGTGCTTGGCAGTCCTGGGCCTTAAGTCCAGGGTTTTCTGTTTATAGCTGTCCTCCAGTTTTGTTTTGTTTTTGGCTCCTTTTTTATGTTGTCCTTTTTATTTGTTTTGATTTGTTTTCTTTTTTTCCTTTACTGTTGTGGCACAAAAACTCAGTTTGAGTATAGGTGCCAAGTCAAACCATTCAACCAACTAACCATCTAGAAATAAATTGAGTTGGCATTTTATTCATATTTCTAAATAATGTGCACCCCTTTCATGTGGGGACAAAGCTTTTCCTGGTTAAAATAATATTGTTTTAATTTTAGTGAAGGAAATAAGTAATCCCCAGGTCTGGAGCATGAATATTAAATTAAAAGGCCAACATTGTATCATGCACCATAGCCTATTTCAATTCATACACAAACTTAGAACATCCTTTATTTTATGACTTATATTACCTGTCATTCTACCGTATTTTACTCGTAAATATCACATTTATTAAAGGTGCATTTCGCGATTCTAGCCTCTTCTGTTTGTTGTTCATGTTTCGCTAGATATCCTTGAGAAAAACTTATTCCCAAAATTTCAGTTGATTCTGATCTTGCGTTTTGCTATTATGAGCAAATATTCGTATTACAATCTCCTATTGACCACTGTAATTTCTGTCCGTTTACGGACAGAAAATACAAAATCGCGAATTTCTTGCAGAGATGCTCGAATTTGTACGTCAGATTGGGCACACATACTATACTTAGCCCGACGGTACAGATGATATAAAAATCTCAACTTTCTTTAGGTAAGTCGGGGGGCGAGGCTGAGGATCACGAAATGCCCCTTTAAGAAGTGTGGCATCTATACTACTAAAAATGAGGTCTGTCTGTCCAAGGGTGCACACCACTATTACGCCTCCCATAGACTTTGTATAGAAAATTCATGTTCTATCTTGGGCTGTATCTCGAGTTACCTTGCGTTTCAGAAAATGAGAGTTACAGAGTTTGTTCGCAAGACTTTTTTTTTTATAACATATCCAAAATTGATCACAACTTTTCCGTATAAATTTTGCACTATTTAGCGATTTCTCGGAGGGTAGTAATTTCGCTACTCAAATTTTCGCTCGAAACCGGGAAATGCACGTGTGTGTTAATCCGCCAGTAAAAAGCAAAATAAGCTTAAATCAACACATTTTCTTTCAGGAATATCATGCACACTTTCCAAAAAATTGGTATAGACCAAATTTATGCAAAAATGTGCTCAAATAGTATCAATAACTCAGAAATTTCCTCGTGAAGTACGGACTATTGCTGTGATAAATTTTGCCGGAAGTGGCCGCCAAAAAGGTAATTAGTGGTGTGTACCCCTAACTATGCGTTTTGATGCCCTTTGACCTATGGGGCTGATGTTCGGCATGCAGGTAGAAAACCAAAGCCTGAGGTTTGTTATCTGGGTTTCAGGGTGACCAAAAAATCAAAGGTCATCTAGAGGTCAATTTGCATAGAATGCCGTATGACCACAAATTTTGGCCAAACGGACCACTGACCTGCATGAGCAAAAAACAAGTTTGAGGTCAAAGGTCACACACACAGGGCAAAGGTCGCTTCCAATTTGGTAAGAAAGCCAAGTAAACACGAAAGCTGGGTGACCATATAGTATACAAATATTGACTGCTATGAGGGGCATGGTTGAAACTATAGGCCCTCGGTGATCTCGAAACCATACTATGCCCCGAGGCGTAAGCCGAGGGGCATAGTATGGTTTCGAGATCACCGAGGGCCTATAGTTTCAACCATGTCCCGAATAAAAAGCAGTCAATATTTGTTTTATATACCGAATATATAGATTCTTGTCATCTGATTGGTTAAAGAACATTCTAAGCCAAGATTCTTTAACATAGGCCTATGTGTAGGCCATGGTTTAAGTAACAACAATTTTGTGTAACTTACCGATAGTTCTCCAGGATCCAACTTCTAAGTGTTCCAATTAAACAATCCAAAATTATAAACAGCAAAAACGCGAACAGTAACAAGTTAATTCCAAAGTTCCACTTCTCAATTCCATGTCAACATTTTAAAAAGTCCGCATCATGTCTCGTCAGTTGTCTTCCTGCCACAATTGACAAAAGCACAGCGCCTATATCCAGGAACACCTGGTCCTGTAGGACCTTGGGATCATTTCAAATCCAGGGATTCTTGAATTAGGCCATGTCTTCTGGCGATATGGGATTTTTGGCTTTACCAACACCCTTAGCTACGCCTACCTTGCTGGTTTTCAGGGTTGCTGAGAAACATTTGAAAACTCGTGAAGAATTAGCCAAAATCTTATGACCATATATCACTTTCCTTGTGTTGAGGAAGTGACGGTGGAGTCCAACCCCAACGGATCGCCATCATCGACTTATTGCTATACAAAGTGCCAGTTTTCTGTCGGCAAGATACGTAGCAAGTCATCGAACTCCGAATTCGGCAACCTTCCCACGGCCTGCCAGATTGGTCGTCACCGCGGTCAAATACTCCTCGAATATCTTCACGGTGTAGTTTACCTGCCGTTGGTATTAGCCCTATCAGTGCGTCGTCTACAAGCTCAAAGCGTGGCTGTGATTAAGCCATTTAGTGCCCTGTTCGGTGTTGTTTGTACCAGGTTAGTTCGGACCGCACTTGAGTGGTTAATGTAAACAAAAATTCCCTAAAGCGATCGTCTGCTTCACACACAGAAAAGTGAACCCGGTGAGTTCGCGCTGTTTCGTCTCTTACACCAGCTTCAATATGTACACTCATAATACGGATGGATAGTTCGTACGGCAGTCTTTAACGCTGGGAAGAGGTGTCCTGGGTATAGGTCATGAATGGGATGCCCGCTCTCCCAGGGCATCTGTTCATTTTTGTTCAATCTGAAGCTAGGTTGATTTAGCCTCCACTTTTAACAATCAGATGACAGGAAGCTATATATGAGGTATAGAATGACATCGATACTTAAACTGCTAAGATCCATTTGCAACCCATAGTAATGCACTTGTTAACTATGTCTAAATGGTAAATCACGTCTTACCTATATTGTATTATTGAAGTTATTGCTCTGCATATGGCCTGGGCTGACGCAAACAACGCTGGTTAGATAAACAGCAGCCGACAACATCCCGCCTAGCTATTGTTATGAGTGTCCATTGTTCAAATAAGAGTCTCTACAACAGGACTTAGTAGGCGTCTGTGGAAATTTGATAGTCGGGTTTAATTTAAGGTTTTTTCTTAAAACAAAAAATATGTGACCGGTTAGAAGTTTTACTGTTGAACGGTTTCGGGTGCTAATTAAAAGGAACCATTTTAGACAAAAAAAATTCCTACACGGTTCATCGAGTTTTCTTTGGGAAATGCGAAGTAATGTCTGTGTTTTGAATTGGCAGCAGTGCGTGACCAGATGTTGGTGTAATCCATGACAAAGGGGACTTTGGGAAGACTTTGCTGGCTGATGTGGGTTAAGATGGCTTACTTTTCAATACTTCAGAAACTAGTCATCAGAACATGCACCAAGTCTACGTGGTTTGGGCCCAAACTATAGACTTTCTGGCATGCTCTTGAAAACATTTGAAGGTCCATGACCCTATTTATTATTTACTTCAATTGGTCTTTTATTGTACCCAAGTTAACGATAATCTACTGCAAAATTATATATATTGATGAGATTTTTTTCAACGTTCACAACTCTTCACTCCCATTTAAAACCAGAAATGCCCATATATTCCTCAAATAAAAATGTTTAATCTGTCCTGGCAAACAATACAATAAAAATTCAAGGTCCTTTGATTGAGAAAACAAAACAGGAAAAAAAATCTTACAGTTAATACAGTGCTGTCGATTCCTAATTCTTTTTTCTCTCTCTTTTCCTTCAAATAGTTAACTTCCGTTCGTTATTTAATAGTCGGGTCGGGTTGAGTAAACGTTGTCCGTTACTCAACTCCTTGTCTTGCTTGTGTGCTGTTGCCTTGCTCGTTGTTTTGCCTATTTTGCGTTCTATTCTTGATCATGATTTTTTTTGTTTATAGCTTTTACTCATTACTAATCGTAGAGGTCACTGCACCCCACGCCTTGCGTTTACAGTGATCTCGTTAGGCGCAATTGGTCCAGCAGTAAATATGGCATAATTACTGTGCTATTTTTAAGTATCTTTTCCCTATTCATTATCGCAGTTATATACTCCTGCCTTTTGAAATTCACTTATAATGTATTATAATAATCTTTACTTGTTATGCACATATTTGCTTCATATGTAACAATTAATTTTTACCCTGCGTGCATTTTCCCCCCCCTAATTTTATCATTTTTGTTTTTGGCTGTAATTCTATGATAGAACAAATAAAGATTGTGATTGATAATAGTAGATCATCATAACATAAAAATGAAACACTCTTAAATGGGGATTTCGTGATCCACAGCAAGTCCCCCTATAAGAAATTGAGATTTTCAATTTCACCTGAAGCGTTGGCTCAAGTATTAATAATAAAATAAACAATCATCTTATACTACTACAATTCAAATACCATTTACATGAATATTTCCTCTTTAGCTCGCCCTTCCTTTTTTAAAGGATTTTTTTTTCCTTTGTACGTGTGAGCCACTGATGGGATTTCTTTGGCCGGCCCGATCTGCAGCTCAATCCAGGCGTGGCGGCCAATCCTCATTCATTATGCATTCCCAAAAATGTCAAAAGAAATTACCGGGGGGGGGGTGGGAAGGTCGGATTTATTTTGGCATCACTCTAAATTATATAAATGCCCAGAAACATTATTAGATTCTATGGTGTTAAAGGCTCATGATACGGTCAATTTTTCTGTCATAACTGTGTGAAAACGGTTTTCTGCGAAAACGAATAAAACACTAAACATCACTTACACGTTAGCTTCACGAAAAAATGCGATCAACTATGACAAATTAAGTCTTGGAAAGGAAATTTGAGTAAAATGTGGTGGCGATATGAGCCAGATCCCTGTCAATACGTCGGGTTACGTTGTGTTGCATGAGCCGCCGTCCTCGTGTAGTTTGATACGTTCGTGCTCGGACCTCGTGGTGTCAATAGGCGGGTGGTAGGACCCCATATACATGAGAATGAGACTAAATTTGAATAATAAATGTTCTCAGATCTAGGGATTTTTTTGAAATGGCCGAAAATTGAATTTTCAAATGAATTTTCTCCAAATTTTCTTCTACGAACTGAAGTTCGCAGAACAAATTGCTTTAATGATGTTTCTGCCGTATGGTAAAAATTGATGAATTCATCAAGCAGTTTTGGAGGAATCAATCAGGCATGTTAATGGCCGATCAAGGGATTTTTTCCAAAAAAAAAAAAAAAAACATAGAGCTCCACAGGAGCGGGTTACCTCCAAAATCCTCAACTCTCGTATCGAACATCGGGCGTCCCTTCCCTGTCTAGTATCGACCATCGGGGCGTCCTCCCCCCCCCCCCTGGAAATTACAGCATACCGGAGTGCAAACCACAAAGCGCCCCCCCCCCCCCCCCCCCCCCCCCCCATTTGAGTGCTTTGACCTTGGGTGTATGGGTGTTCCCATGACCTAGTACACCTTGTGCTCGTTTCCGTTTGTTAATACACACCAAAATCCGAAATACCCTTCCAGTGGAGTGATTCTTCAACTCCACGGTTTTGGAATAAGAAAAATATTCTTTGACAACAAATAAAATTTATAATTTTTCGTCAGATTTCGCTTTTACGTGTTGAACAATGGCGACGTCTGAAATTTGGGATGTCTTGACGCCCTCCTCTGGGCTCAATCAATAATTAGTGGTTTGCCCCTCACGGGTGTCATCTGGTGGTGGCCACAATGATTGTTATGAAAATGACAGTAAACTTGAATGTTAACGTTACATCTGGTCCTCACAATGGCCCAAATCCCCAAAAAGCCATTCTCAAAAGAACGCAGATAATATACAATAAGAGAAGTCAAGCTGAGAAAGCTCGCCAAGAAGAACTTGACGAAAATATTTGCGTGATCGGTTATGCGAGTCAAATTATTTAGAGACGATGGAAGGCGCTGAGTCTGCACCGTGGTGAACATCTGATCCCGTGCCCCCCCGCAAGGATACAGTTCCCTCATTATCGAAATTAGGGTTAGTGTTCGAAATTGAATTTTTCTGTACGAAAAGCGTGGTATTTTGATATGTGTTTTTGTTTGAGTTCATTGAACAAATTTATGAGATGGTTTTGTCTTGTTTGCTTGAGTGTGGGAGTTCTAGAGAACGTAATGTTGATTTTTTGGTAAAACTACCGTTCACGAGTAAGTCCTCCACTGTCGGTGACCAGTGTATAATAAAATCCGGTGCCATGTTATTGTGGGTCACTGCCACATAATGAATCAGCTGGAAGGGCTGGCCTTGAAAATTCTAACTTCGTCGATCGCGGAAATTAAGCAGTGCAATGCTAGTTTTAACCACCATGATCGTGATGATGACTTTGCGGTGTAGTCATGTTACTACTACTAGCAAACTTTGGGCCCCAGTTCAAACTGAATGGTATAATTGAAAAGATCACGATCAGCCTGGGACTGGCAGTCGCAGGTAGCACAGTTAGGAGGGCATCTCAGCATAGACTGTACCCAATCTCGGCTCGTCTCTGGGTTTAGAGCTCACTTGGTTAAAAGATAATGGCTAGACTCGGGGCTAAACTAAAAACTAGATGACTTTTCAGCTTACCAGTACCACCCCGGCAGCCCTGCCACCAAACTGTCCAAATTGCACAGTTGGCTCCTGGAATTAACACTAGGGGTTGAGTTAGCTCCGCCGAGATACGAATGTATTGTAGGGAAACTGTCCCCAGCAGTATCGATTCACAAGTAACGTGACTGCATTACTTTGCGCCACATCACGGTATTTTGAATGCTAATCCGAGGACCACAGATACGAACAGTCAAACACGGTGGTATCAATGGCACGGCGACATAGGTAGTCGGTATCGATACGCGACAGCGCTCCTTTATGAGAGGTCCCAAATACCGAAAATAAACAATAGCAATAAAATAAAAAGACGGGGAAGGAGAAGCTAAGAAATCAGAAAATTGTCCTTGTGATTTCTTCCTCGTTTTTGTTTGGTTGTTGGTTGCAGTGGCGTAACCAGCGGGGGTGGGGGGTGGGGTGGGGCTAGGGGTTGCGCCAAGCCCACCAACAGAACCCTTGCCCCCCCCTTCAGCCCCCAAATGAACTGATCCTTTGTACAGTTGTCTATGGAGAAGACTACAAAATTTGCCCCCTCACAAAAAGCACCTTGGCACTCCTTCAAGCCCCCCCCCCCCCCCCCATTGCAAAGGTCGGGTTGGTTGGTGGTAGTATTTTCCTTATTGAGGATGGGCTGATCATTCTGAAAATAAATAGGGCCTCCTCATGCATACTGCAGGTGCTACAAACAATCACAAGCTCTCCATTTACCAAGCCCAGTGGTGTCCATTTTCCAGGAAAAAATGAATTATTCCAAGCGCGCTATAAGCTGTCTGACGAAATCTTTCCCCAAGTCATCTCAATTTCAATGTGAGTCTGCAGCTAGCGTTGTCCATCCAACTGATCCGTAAATCATCCTTGTGGACAGGTAATTAAAAATTGTATGTCTTCAAATGGGTTCAGCTGTAAGAAATTATCATTACTTGTATCCTAAAAGTAAACCAGTCATCCAATATAACCCGATTTTTCTTTGATTTTTTCCATGCCATTTCCTTCCCTATCACGTTTATGTGAACATGATGGTTCTATACGGTTTGCTTTTATTGTGTGATTTTTGAATTTTACTATTTTAAAATAACAACAAAACTGGAACTCAATAAGCCAAATAGAACAAAAATGTATTCCAAGAATTTGCAAGCGAATAGGCTTGCTTGTGTAAAAAGATAATTATACTCTAACAGATAACAACTTCCCACTGTTTGTGACGGAGGCATCTGACCCAAGGAGAAAGCCCTGTCCCTCCTGTTACAAACACAGGCCTACGCAGGGGGGGGGGCGGGGGGTTCCAACTTTACGCTGATTTTTTAAATAAAAAGATCCATTAATTTATAGAAATTATGACTAGAAACTCCACTGTTGGTTGATGAGATGTTCACAAGTAAAAAAGGAGCATTTTTATAGAACTTTTACCAAATATGTCTACTTTTTCTAAGGCCCTGCACCCCCCCCCCCAAAAAAAAATCCTGCGTATTGCCCTGCCTACCAATGTTTCATTGAAAATGTGTGCTTGGAACTCTCTCCCTAATCAAAAACTTATGTTACATACTCTCATGCAAAAGAATGTGCGGACAAGAGAATATGTGCTCCTAAACTTTTGCACACTATTATCCTAGAGTACAGAGACTCTTCGTCCTCAAGCTCTATTATTTCTCTTTACATTTTTTCTTCTTTTTCTTTTTATTCTTTTTCTCAATTTTTTTCCTTCTCCTTCCCCTATGCCCAGGCGCGAGAAAGGAAGCCCATTGGTATATTCGCACCGATCCCACAAAAGGGGAAGGCGAAGCCGGTCCAATTTCCTGATTTTTCGATTAACGGTTCCGATTTTGGAGAAATTTGGGAAAAGTTGACTTGTTGGTATCAACAATTGAGCCAAAAGTACCGCCCGCGGGTTGGATCGACTTTAATGGGAATATGTGCACAGGATTCTTTCCCAAAAGGTTAACACTTTTCAAAGTCCCGTCCCCAAGAATCCTGTTTATGGACCTCTTCCCTTTTCTAAATCCTTCCTAACCAGCCTTTCCTTAGCTGTGTATCAGGATTAGGCTTTGGTCAGCCCGCTGCGCCTGGTACAAGCCGTCGCCTCAGTGGAAATTCTCCCCCTCCCGGGGTGTCCAGGCCATTTCTAAGGGTAACTTACCAAAATTGGTACCAACTAGTGCATCTCCACCAAGTGTGACCTTCGACCTATGTTAAACCTTGACCCAGACTTTTGTTCTGTGCCCAGGTCATTAGTTCTACGTAAATTGACTCTAGCTTACCCTTTGACACTTTGGGTCACTCTCCAACCCTAATAACAAATGTCATACTGTTCTCCATCCCCTACCTTCATGCTAATATTAGACCATTAAAGCCACCACCCCTCCCCCCGCACCCCATCTTGGAAGCGACCGTATGCAAGGCTGTTTTAGACACCACCCTTTTCTTATCAGTGTCACAACAACCACCCATATTTTTGTTAATTTCAACCCAAAGGTCCCCAAATTTTGTGAAATTTTAAAAACCCAAGGTCCAACCGTACCCCTATTTTGGGACAAAAACACCAAAAAGACCTATTTTTTAGAAATTTTGGCAAACTCCACACCCAGAGACCCCTTTTTTGAAAAATTTTCATATTTGTCACTCGGAAAACCCTTATTTTTGCTATTTTTGGCTATATCTCACCCAACGGCCCCTTTTCTTTCTGTCACCGAATGCACTCTGGGCGTGGAAGCACGAACCTAACCCCCCTACATCCATTTCCTATGTGAGTGCCTCCCCCCCTTATTAGCCTCTAATGTCAAAGATAACGAATGCAAGCGGACAGACAGCAGACGATCTGTTTTAGTGTGATAATATCTAAGGATTTGCATACGAGCATGATAATTTGTCTTTCAACTTCATTTAGATGCATGAGGCGCGGTTTTGAAATGCAAATAAAATTAAATGTAGATCTTTATTCAATATTGAGTGACAGACTATCAAAATAAAATGATTTTGGTACCGTATAGTCTATGAGCAATAATCTGGATATTGTGAACTGATAAATATAATAATACATAATACTACTTATATTTGATTAGAGTTGCAATAAAAATGCAATCATCATAAAGTCAAATAAAATCATCAAACCGAGAAATCGGGACTTTGAGAGCCGAACACCTTCCTGAGCCTCCCAACAACAAGTGTGTTGCGCGTGCGACAACTCAACCCCCAGGTGGGTTTGTCACAGCCGCTCATTTCCCCAGGGGAGCCCGTTTTAATCCTGAAATCCTGCGCAAAAATAAGCCTCTCACTGATTGGTCCTGGCTAAATATCTCTCACGCACATACGGCACGTCGAAGAGACAGTGTGAGTATACGCAAACATGTTTGTTTGGACTAATATTTGTGGGCCGGAGTACTTCCCCTCCCCGCCCCTCGGGGGAGATTGGAGACGTTGTCCCTACAGATTCGTGAGGTCCACGGATATGGGTTGAAGAGTCTAGTGTAAATTTTTCAGTCGCTTAGTGTTTTTCCATCACCGTGGCCCGAGGGAGGGTCTACTCACGCAGGGCCTTGCTGGGGGAGGGGGTTGGTCAAACGGAGACGAATTAACTATTTAAATATATTCGTCTCAGGGTCAAATGTGTAATGCATTGGTTGGCATTACTATTTTAGACCATGGGTCAGGGACATAAAGGATTGATTTTGGGGGGGTGCAGGACGTCAATGAACTGGACCTTTTTTGAATTTTGGTAAAAGTGGACCTAGCCTCCTAGGCTAATAAACTAAACCCCCCCCCCACACCCCCCAAAAAAAATGACCCTTTTTGGACTTTTTGAACTTCTCATCACTAAAGTGGACTGTCTTGTCACTGTTCTCCTAATTTTGGACCTTTTTTATTTCAAATATTCAGCAAAGATGAACTTTTTTTTTTTTTTCCCTTTTGTGGAATAGGGTGTGGTGGTGACTGCACCCCCCACCCCCTGCGTACAGGGCCTGCAGGGCCAACCTTCGAATTACAAAATAAAAACTACAATGCATTTTGTGCATGCCATGTTGGAAAACTTACATGCACATATCAAATGATACATGCACAATCACATTTCTTCAATGAAAACCTTACAAAGTTGGTTCCGATAATAATATTATCAAGTTGGAGACATACGCACACTTCTAAAAAAACTTGTTGCAAAAATGTATTGATTCGCTATATTCACACACATGCTAAGTAGGCCATAGATTAGGAAACCAAAAGAAAAAATAGAATTCAAAGGCCCCCTCAGATGCCCTGGCCAGGGGCAAATGTTATTTGTAATACCTTTTTAAAGGTTGTGAATTCCATGGTAGCTACCTACTTAAGCTAAAAGTTACATGGCATCCGTGCATGTGTCACCCAAGTATTCGAGGCTCTTGCCAGGGCTTTCAACCTTTTTTTTGCCTGAGACCCCATTTCCCAAATGGATATGGTTGGCCAGTTGGTGCCCCCTCTTCATTTTTTAATACAAGTACACAATGGTCTGGACTGCCTTTTAATTTTTAAAGAGACCTGGCACATTTTCTCTTAGATTTCAAAATGATTTTTGCATATAAGCTCATTTGCATATGTGTTAGCCCCCACCTGAAATTATTAAGGGCAAATTACACACGCTTATGTGGTAAACATAACTATTTTATAATTAATGTCCCGGCAACATAATTTAGGCCAGACCACGCGTAAAGATTGCGTTTGCACAATAAAACCGCCATAGTTTGATTCTCACGGCATGCACTTGTTTGACCGTATGTGACCTTTGTGGTTTTAATATCATTGATTACGAGTCTATGATTAATACACACGGTAGTGTGTCCACCAAGTTATTTAAATAAAAACCCCCAAAATAAGAAAAAAATAGCAAAAAAAGCAGTAGAACGTCCATGATTCAAGCGACACACACCATGAGTATATAGCGTGTTTGACGAGTAAAACCTCTAGGTGGGAGTATCGTTAACGATCACCTAACTACTCGTATAAATACAATTAGCTCAGTATTTCAACCCTTAGAAAGTATGTGGCACATTTCATGAGCAAGATATGAATTTAGACAACGGAAACGACGAGTTATAACGATTATTAGTGGCAAATGTGAAAATTTAAAAAACGGTCTCACACACCTACAGCCTTTATTACGAAATGTGCTGACAAAATTTAGTACATTATTTCTATTTATCCTCATGATGCAGGCGTAGCGCTGCATAGGGTAAAAGTAAGGGGTCCAGTGGAAGATAATATTGGACCCCTTAACCCCACCCTTTATTATTTATATCAGGTTATATAGTCACTTTTATGACATAATTTCATGATTAGAAGCCCTCAAAATATCCAAAGTTTTGATCCATGTAAAGATTCCCACGATAAAACGTTAGGCATAGAGATAGTGCTAATTAAATATTCATGAGCTCATCACTGTTTACACCAGGGAGTCTATATCATGTTTACACTCATAGGGATTTCCCAGGATTTCCCTTGGGATCACGTGACCGTTGACACGCAGCCTCGTGTCCCGTGTTGGCTATGATATACACACAGCGTAAGTGCCAAGCATTTTGAACAGTTGTTGAAAAAGAAATCCCAACATAATTTTTATTGAGAGACAAATTAATTCCATCGGTATTTAATCTAAATAAGTACATATTCATTGTTGTTTTTGCGAGATTAAAACTTTATATGACTTGTGTTAAGCGAGCAATCGTGAATTAGTCTCAGCAAGTGCGATTAGCCTACCTATCAAAAAGCTGACATTTTACACCACACTGTAAATTTTTCCGGGATCAATTTGAACAAATATAAGCAGGTTTACGTAAGTTTAAAGCCTTTGTGCTTCATTTTCTTTTGGACTTTTTTTGAAGTTTACAGGATATTGTTGTATTTCTTACATTTAGAGCTTTATTAACAAAGCAAAATAAATTTTTCTATCCTCACCCCCCCCTCAAAAACACGACACATTGTGCTCTCGGCAGCTAACACGTGTACCCTCTGCCCAGCATGATCTACGCCCGTTTGCTCTGCACAATACACCGTGGGTCATCCACGTAATCTCGCGTTGACTTTGGTCTTACCCCAGTCTTACCGTGCATAACTCATGTTTTTTCTCAGTCAGAAAGGGTTGCTATATTACGATTCCAAGCTTTTCAAACCAAATCATTTATTAACAAGAATCTTGGCCATGAAATGATGTGCAGAAATAATCTTGAAATGAAATTAAAGTAATAGCACAAACACTGACGATTTATATTAGGGTA
>JAMKCH010047195.1:0-11969 GCA_023653785.1 Ophioderma brevispina
CAACCCTTCCCTGATCCAGGTCAACCCTTCCCTGATCCAGGTCAACCCTTCCCTGATCCAGGTCAACCCTTCCCTGATCCAGGTCAACCCTTCCCTGATCCAGGTCAACCCTTCCCTGATCCAGGTCAACCTTTCCCTGACCCAGGTCAACCCTTCCCTGATCCAGGTCACCCTTTCCCTGACCCAGGTCACCCTTCCCTGATCCAGGTACCAACAGAAAGTTGTAAGAAATGTTTTCTTCAATCGGAAAGGGGAGAACCATTGGCTGCCTTTGTCAAATATGTGCCCTAAGCATGCATGGCAGGTGTGAAATTATGTCATTATTTTGTAATTTGTGATCCATGATCTTATTTCCCTGACTTGGCTAAAAAGAGGTTTATATTCTTATTACCTTATATCATGTGAAACCTCATCGTTGGCCTCAGCATATCTTGCAGGAATACACATGAATATTAGCAAAAGCTAGAGCTAAAGATGACATGTGATGTCAAATGCTCACCTTATCCTTTCTGGTAAATGTCTATTTACCTGGACCCATGCTTGGCAATTTCCTGGTCCTCGTACTCCAAGAAGTTTAGCGGTAAAGATTGGCCTGTTGTGGCATGCAGCCAGCACAATTTTGTGGGCAGACCGGATGATATTGGGTTACAGTTTCATTGAAAAACAGCCTAGAGGCGAGACATTATGTCTAGGAATCAAAGGCAGGTTCCGGCTAGAATTGCCTATGTGTCTCTAGCTGTTAGCAGTGGTTTGGCTTCACTGTGCTAAAACAATGAAACCACTGAAGCAAATCTGAGCCCAAAGTCCATGTAAAGGGTTAATTTGAAGGTTATTGTAAAAACCAGTTGTCACTTTACTGTTTTTGCTGACAGTTACGAGCTTAGCAGCTAACGTAACTATCAGCAAAACAGCAAGTTTACAACTGGTTTTGGCTCCCCTTTTTTGTTGTTGTGAGTGTAAAAGTATTCAACTGTTATCAAAATTAAACTTTTTGTTTAAGGATTTTAAGAAGCACAAATTATAGAAAAAACACTCAAGTGTTTAATCAAAATATAATAACCTACTTCTGGGGGTTGACATGTCTTTTCTCCTTTCAGAAATCCACATGGAGCTGATAGCTGCACTTGCAAATGGGAAACTTGTACTCTTAAACTTTCCTTTGAATGGTTCCCATGGCAACCAATCTCAACCAATCACAGCTGCTGCAGCAGGACAAAGAATGAAAGAACTACTCCAGGCCATCAATAATGTCTCCATCAGGATGAACCACCTGTCTGTAATCTCCAGCAACCAGGATAAGGTATTGGAAGAGCTCAGCAAGGCATGTCATAGGCTGGGCTGCTTTCTTGGCCAGCCAATGTGTTATCCCATGATGCATCTGTTTTCAAAAACTCAGTGGCAATGGGGTTCCAGGATGAAGGGAATCAGTGTAATGTAAAGTCTTGCAGTGTGGAGTTACCAATCAGACGACTTTTATGCTGTAGCACGGGTGGTCCCTAGTTTTGTGCGTTGAAGGTAGGAAGACTGGCCAAGCGAGGAGGGCGACAAGTGGGGCAGTTGCCAATCAAACTCACAAAGGACTGTGCAATATAAAGGATTTTGGACAAGGAAAAACTACCATTGTGTGTGTAAAGCTAGATTCTACAGTGTACAAACTTAGGACTTCCATTCCATCTCAAGTGGCATTTAGATTTCAGTCTCGATGACTTTGTTAGCTCACATTACACAGAGGCAAGTAAGAGAGATGTATACCAGCAAAAATTGAACTCTCAGATGTTCAGGTACTTTACTCACATTTGCAAGTCCACGGTGGACATTTTGATGGCTTGAAAGACCCTGGGATAGAACCAGCTTGTCCCGCTTTCATCAAGGAGACACCAGTTGTCCAAAACAACATGTAACACGGGTTTGGATTGGTTGTCCAAAAGCTTTGGAGAATGTCTAGTGGGCCACAGTGGCCAATGAGAACAGCTCTGATGAAAGAAGTAGGAGTAATGGCCCTGGTTAAACCATAGTATCATTTAAGGAGGAGATTGTTATGGCTATGAAGAAAGAAATAGATGTCGATAAAGGAATTGTCATTTGTAATTTTCATTGATACGTAATAGGAATTAAGTTAAAGTCAGAAATACTGACTCTTGTATAATTCTGTCAGTCATACTGGCATGATGTTGGTTTTGCTGGGCTAGGCTTTGGGCTGGACCACTTGCTACTTATAAACTCATGAACTTATTCATAAAATTATTAAAACTAATCAGTAAGTTCAGTTTCTTTTGAGGGATTGACTAATGGTATCCTCCGGTAAACAGCACCTGCCTGTTCCCAGGGCCGAGTTCTGGTTGTCAGTGGCTAAACTGTCGCCCCCATCGGATTTCTAAGGAAATATGATGATGAGGGTAGCGGGTTACCCTGGGAGAATGCAAAAAAGATCTACCTACAAGGTTGTCGGCTCTGGAGAGCCTAATGGCGGCCATCCAGCACATGCTTGCACTACATGATGGCGCGTGGTTGCCTAAAGGTTATGCCCACCACCAAAAACTGGAGTGACGTCAGGAAGGGAATCCGCATTCAATTATCTTTTGCTCCAATAATCCTCACACAGCAGTATTGCGAGTATGAGGTGAATCGGACACCCCCTTAGTGAGGACAACACCGGGATTTTGGTTGAACTAACATGAATAGGTGCAGTACGTGGGGGCAATCAAATCTCATTATCTGGAAAAGATGCAATAATAATGCAAGATGAGTCCATATCTTATCAATGACCCCTCCGTATAATGATGTCATTCCAATTGTGCACATAAATGACCAGGGGCAGATTTAGTGGCATGCCCCCTATATTTTTTGCAGAGCACAGGGCGCCAGCGCGCATAGACAATCGGGCGCACGGTAGATCTATGTAAAAAAAATATTTGTTACGCACAGGGCGCCTGTACGATCTCTAACAATGACGGTACCAGGGCGCCGAGCGCCGTGTGTGTTGATACAACTTTGTGGGCCGCTTTATGTTTCCTCTTCACCAAAATTTGGCGCCCCCGTATTTAGAAATCCTAGATCCACCTTGATGACCAATAAGTTCACTTTCCCTAATTGCACAAAACAGCCGGTTGGTATGGCCTCGTTGCAACCTGGATGACTGGTTGACCCTGATCTAAAAAAATGACAGGGGTGAGAGGGTGCCGATTAAAAGTGGAATAGTAGCAATTTAAGAAGGGGAAGTCCTCCTACCAGCCCCAAAAATACCTTTATTTTATGAAGATTTGTCATACATCCCTAAATTCTAGTCCCGCCAGCTTCATTGATTAAAACCACAGCCTCTGTTTTTAACGACACTGCCCTTCCCGCAGAACTTTTTTTGACCAAAAACCGGACCACAATCCCCCATTTAGAAAATAAGCGATTCTTTGTGACTTTTGAAAGAGGAACAAAAAAACTGCATACCAAAAAGAGTTTACCCTGGGCACTACCACCTTTTATACGGTCTGTCTGATTGGATCATTAGGACACAACATAGATAGCCCTCTGAGCCCCAATCAAAAGAGTTGTTCTTTAATCTATCGGTGTAAACAATATTCATCATTCTTCGAGTATATGGGATTTGCTGATTCTAGATATTACCTTCAAAGTAACCATCAATATAGTGCATAGATGGGGAGGTTGGTGCCCGAGTGGTGTGCTAGTATTTGGTTCCTGTCATTCTTCAAATACCCTCCAAAACTTTTGGAGACGTCCAAACTCATTTCTAACAGTATTGGTTGCTAAATTGGACTTTCACCATATTTAAGGGTAGTAGAGCTGGATGATGATATGGTTTTTAGTCAGGGCTGCCCAGACTTCTTTTTATGGGGGAGGGGGGGGGGCAAAAGTGAAAAAAAAGTGAAAGTGTGGATTTCTCAAAATGCAGAGAGTTTTAACCAATTTTGGGCAAAATCGCTGAGATTTTTATCAAAGGTGAGATTTTTGCTCCCAAATCGCAATTTGCAAAAAAAATGTTATAATTTTTCATTGGCTGGGGGGACTGGGAAGGAAAAAGAGTTGGGGGTAAAATTGCGGGATGCCCCTCTGCGCGCACTGATGGTTTGCTTTCATTGGGAAAGAGTGCGGGGGATGGATTATAAACCTTTAAAAAGAGATGATACCTTCATGCCTCTCTCTTTGCTTTTTGCATCCATTTTCATCTTGAAAATATGGCGCCTGCTGTGGGTTGCCGGCTACCTGGGAGTGGTCAAAATTCCTGAGGTGATTGGGTGAGGAGCCAGCTATGTATTGCCCCTCAAGGCATGCTACCCCAGAATGGATTAAAAATAAATCGGAATTCCTTACAGCACGAACCCACAACTGGGAGCATGCATATAAACATTACATAAAAGCTTCAAATTTCCAGAATTGAAATAAAAATTATTATAAGATTTGTCAGTAATTACTTCCATGACAATTCTTGATTATAACACATGCAGAGATTTTTTTCTGCTTGATTGACACCACATAGATTCCAGGCAATTCAGAAGTTCGGGTGGGACCGATGGTCTTTCGACTCCAACCCTATATTGCTTACTGCTCTCTGACAGGGAACCAGCTTAAACACAGGGACTACAGGATGCACGAGGGTGGTCTTTTGTGGCTTTGTTGAAAGATATGTTGCAAGGAGAGAAAAGGGATGGATGTGGAATGACTATACTGCTCCGGATTATGAGACTGATGTGCCAATTAAAAGGCGTGCATAGGCTTTGAATGGTATTCTGAAGGTACTCTATTAGTGTTGTCTTAAAACAGGTATTTTTTGAAATCTTAAACAAAACCTCAAGGATTCATAAGCTTGATTCTATATCGAATTCTTGACAGCCGTAGAATATAGCCTTGAATTCTATTACTAGGATAGTGAATTCTATAATTTGGATAGGGTAGATTATTTTTCAGTAAAGCTTCAGACATTGAGTACTTCACTTAAAGACCATTTATGGTTGTCAAGACTTTGTTGTACCGGAGCCTTCATGAGGGTTTTTCAAGATTAAACTGATGTCTGGATAGAAGGAACTATCAGCAATTTGATTGGATTTTGGTGGTGTTACACTGTATAAGATTATAAATTTTGTTGTTATTTGTTCAATTGTTTTTTACCACAATTTCTTTGTATTCTAGGGTGTGCTACAGAGGTCTGTGACCAACACAGGGTGACCATATCTAAATCCCAGCTTCAAAAAAACTCGGCATATACCAGTAAGTCACAAATACACGTTCTTGATGTTAAGAGCCCGTGAATTATTCATGAATACAGTTGTGTGCAGTGTCTAACCCTAAAGCTGAAAATTGCTGTGATATTGAAGGAATGCGTTCTTTGTACATGCTGTTACTTCCACATGTCCATTAGTTATAATCCTCGCTATTTGATGGGCGCCGCAGTGGACATGCTTTGGAGAAGCAATGTTTTCCAGATGCCTCATGGGAAAAAAGTTCCCAATCTACAGTCTTTGTGTATTGTTTTGCCTTATTGATCCGGGTAGAATCATTCAGTGTTCAGATACTGCTTTCACATGATGCCCAGGGATCAGGATGCTTTGGGACAGTCAGGGGTTACCACCCTACCCTTATTGAAACTGGCTGCGATTACATAGGCATGATTCTCCATGTACATGGGTTAAGCCCCTCCCGAAGGACGGGGTATTCATGGTTCGTTTGCCAAGTCCAAATGACCGACGGGAAGAGCGAATTCCTGTTTTAAACAAAAAAAACCAATAGTTCTTATACAAATGAAATCCAAATTGAGCACCCAAATTAATCCCAGCAAGTGCCAGGCTCACCTGGGACCATCCTCAACCAAAGTCAAATACCCTACCTAACCAGTAGGCCACGCTCTGTCTAATACAAACTATTATACAGAAACGCTGTACCACTGTTTTTGTTTAGTTTGCCAATAAATGAGGGGTGTTTTTTTGTATCAACAGTTAAAAGGGCTATTTACAATAAATCCAATCCCTTTTTTAATTCGAGGTGATCTCACAGACCTCTTTGGTTGAGCTGTTTTTTCAACATTATCACACTACTCGTGGTGTTAATTTGTTAAAAAGGGCATTCGTGATTCCAGCACCCTTCTGTTTTATTCAATTGTTCACTAGATGCCTTGAGAAAAGTTATCCTACACTTTTTAGCTATTCCGACTTGGGTTTGTATTCGTATCAAACAGCTCGGTTCCCACGGTCCATAGGCCACTGTGGTATATTTCTGTACTGACAGAAAATACAAAATTGGCGAATCTTACAGACATGGCCGAATTTGCACGTACGATTTGGCACACACGGATTACTATGTTGACTGTTCAGAATGATATGAAAATCCAACTTTTTAGGTAAGTCGGGACGAGTCTGTCGATCACGAAATGCTCCTTTAAACTTGTGGTGATTGGAACCATGAGACTAAGCAAGAGTAATAGCTGGTGTTACACTGTATTTTCGAACAGCAAGAAATTATGTTTTCCATCATAACTGTAATAAAATTACTGCTTAAAGGCAGTCAGTGATTTGCTAAATCAAAAAATTTCAAATCATCAAAAAATCACCATATTTCATGTCTGAACAGTACAAAGCTAGCTATCCTAACATCCACTCCAGTGTGCGAATTCTGAAAGCACCTATAATGAGTTTGGGGGGAACGTGTTGGCGCAGCGTATTTTCCCTCGCCTTTCAACACCAATGGAGGTCTCGGGTTCGAGTTCCGGCAGGGGGCTCGTTCTCGGTGCTTTATGTGAATTTGGTTTCTTCGATCCATACTCGTTGCCCGCAGGTTTCTCCGGGTACTCCGTTTCCTCCTGCATCTAAAACGAGCCTCTCTTGGCATAAATCTGTTCTGGCTATGGTTTCTCTGATGTGCTGAGCGCCTTGCATGGCAGCCGCACAGCGCCTGGATCACGTTTACGTGGATGTCGCTGCGTTAAAAATACAAATTATTATAAAAAGTATTAATGATGGAATCAAATATTTAGTCCATTACTCTGTCCGTAACGTACCCCTTACTACTACAAATACTAAGCTAAATTGGAGATTCATATCTTTGAACTTTGCGGTTTTGCTTTCTCTATCTTCCTTTTCCGTAAATTTTTACAGTAGCAAAAATATAACGACCGGGAATTCCTACAACTTATCCTCACTAGTGCCTTCAAATTGTCAAATATTTTTTATTTTTTTTGAGGTGAATCACTGATAGTGGCTTTATTTTATACCATATTTTAGGAATGTTTATGTGGCTTTTGACCTCTTTTTTCAATATGCTTTATTGACCACAATCCTCAAATAAAATACCAGCCTTTAAAATGGTTGTCTTTTGATCTTTGCCAGATTTTTTATTTCTAATTAACATCCAACACAATTTATATGTTTTTTGGATTAAGTTTTTTGAGTTGATTGGGCACTTGTGTATCTGTTTTTGTGTAAATGTACACATGATCTCAATGAAACCATGCATTTACTTAGTCGTGGAAATAATCTGATTTGATTTTGTAGGAGCTTCAGAGAAGACTAGAGACAGTAGAAGATGGTGGTTGTCTTCTCACAAGGGCTTGTAGATCTCAGAGGATTCCTTCTGGAGACTGGACAGCTGCTTGGAGTATAACCGCAATTGCGTAACACTCACTCTACTCTGCTATAAATTACTGTACTGCCTGACTCTAATCTATCATGTTACAGCTGGTAGCAAATGCTTCGCAATCAATCACTAAATCAATTTTATATGTGCAGGCATTTAAAAAATAAAATTTCTTGTTACCATATTTAAATTTTTAAACCCCCATGACACTCTCAGCTGAGTGTAATGGTTCTTCCACATAGCTTGGGAAGCTAGCATACATTTTGTACCACATCTCGAGTACAAAAGGTTTGAATATTAATATACGGGACAGCCTGAGAAGGAACTCCTAACTATAGTAAGTGCCACAAATGGTGCCTGAAGCCATTATATGCCTTCGATTTCAAAAAAATTGATTCTTGCATTTGCCTTTCAAATTTGTAGTCAATTTGACTTTTTTGACCGTGTATATTGGACTATCAAACAGAAAAGGAGTATGCATTCTTCCAATAAATGTTGCACTGGTTTTGACAACATGAATTTTAAATTGACAAAAGTACCTAAATTACAGAACTCATCCATCTGCAAGGTTAAGTACTTTTTTGTCACTATAAATTCATGGACACACAAACGTGAGAAAAAAATGGAACACAGCAGAGGCATTGTGGGAAGCACACCATACCTCCTCTTTGTTGCAACAATCTTAGGACACAAGAGACTTTGAGTGGATTGTCAGAAATGGATTGGTTTTTATTTTCATTCGATTCTAGGGTTTGGTTGGTTATTTTCGAAGCTACACACGTGGCCACTCACACCCCACAATTCCCCACATACCAAGAAGGGACAGTCATTTGTGAAAAAACCATATATTAAAGTGCATGCTTTGCTCACTGATGATTTGGATATTAGACTGTATAATCATAATTCTGTGTTCCAGTCACTGACTGAGAACTAAATTCCAAGTAGTAAAATAGTTCCCATATCAAGATCTGCATTGTGGATATGATCGAATTGAAACAAAAGTTTGAACCATGTATATACCTGCAAAATATGACATTTGATAATATCAGATCACGCTGCGAAAAGTTGACAGCCGAGTCAATAAAAAAAAAGTTTGATCGTGTTTAGGGGCTTTAAGAAGGGGTCTACACAAGCTTCACAGTTTGATTTTTTTAAATTGATCAAAATTTTGATTAGTATTCCACATATTGATCTAAACATAAGGATTTAAAAAAGGTATTAGTTTGTGCTATCTTCAAAGTTAAAGTCGTGGAGTTCAAGTTCAAGACAGCAAAAAATCAATAAAAGGGTAAATTTTAAAGTTGCTCGGATATGGATAAAAACTGGATGCAAATTATTGGGAGGCTTTTAGGATTAAAATTAGGAAAGTTGACTCTCAAATGCCTAGTTTACAGTGTAGGGGAAGTATGTCAAGCCCCATTGAATAAATGGATGTAAGACCTTGTGTCCTTACATTGGTAACTAAGCATTTCAGTTCAAGAACTTTTTCGAGATATGTTACAAAGGTCTGCTAGCTCGGCACACAGTTTGATGCGGATTAAGCAATCAGACATGGTTAAAAAATAAATAGGTCCTCGGACCCGCTTGTGTCGCCTGCCGTAGTTTGCGGTTAGTGAATGCTAGGCCTAACACATGACCTTTGACCTCGTGATATTGACCCTTGCGACCTCCTAAAAACAAATAAGGGTTTGCATGTAAACTCCATAAACCAAGTGTGGTTCCACATGAACTTCAACTTTCAAATGAGGTCAAAGTTAACATTTTCAGCCTATTTACAAAATTGACCTCAAGGTGACCTTTGACCTTGATATGTGACTTTGACCATCATCAACAAAGTGGGGGATGTGCACAGTAAACCAAGGTTTGGTTTTAAATCATTTAAAGTATGAGGATATTAAGACAACTGTTGACCCTTTCACAAAACAGACATCAACAACAATACAACAACAAAGTGGAAAAAGTGATTCCCGTACGGGTCTTCCATACCTTAGGGCAGGCTGACACAAAAACTACATGGAAAGATGCATACTGAGTGTGTAAAAAAAGTAGTGTGTTTGTTTGTCAATTGACAACCGTTCCCATAGGATTTTTGCAGGGGCGGAAACTGGCGTGGGGGGGCGATTCGGTGTTTGCCGCCCCGGGCCCGCTTTGTTCAGGGCTGCTTTGGGTCGAAGAAAAGATAAGAAAAAATACAGAAAAAAGGAAAGGGGAAAAAATCTAACAGTGACCATACAGTGCGATTTTTAAAAAAAAAATCAAGGTTGTGTTATTGTGTACCAATATTTACAAAGAAAAAAAGTTTTTCAGAAATATACGATTTCAACTTCTAACTGTGATGCCGCATGACCCGATCCGTTTATAGTTGATATATTCACCTGAACAAGTTGCAGATGTAATATTGACAAATCAGTATGGCTAGACAAGCATAAAGTTTTGAACCATTGACTTAAAGGTTGCGGTGTTACAGATAGTCTTGGGAACCCCATGATTACCCGGGAAAGTGGAGAGTAGTTGAATATCGATAGTGATATCAGTAGAAAGGCCGTATGTTATTCATTGTCGTCCTGAAAGTTGAGCCCTCGAACATCAAATTATTCCCACAGATATAACAAACAAAACCGCAGTTTTAGTGGTTAACCTTTTAATAGCAACAGATTGAATATGGAATTTGAACATTGCATTAGTGCGTTCTACCATCAAAACCGCAAGTTTTTTGTTTCCCACTGGTACTGATGGGGTGCATGTGCAAGTGCCAGCTCTCACTATCAAGTAGAGAACACAATACAAATAACTCGGAAAAAACAACCACCTTTAAAGGGGCGGTTGTTCCGATCGTATTGGGACCCCCCTGATTACCCGGAAGTGGAAGTAGTATCGATTTTGATATCAGAGGAAAAGGCCGTATTTTCTCTGGTCGTCCTGAAATTTGAGCCCCGAATTCCATTTAACTCCCAAGAATATAAACAAAACAAACGCTGTTTTAGATGGTTAACCACTTTTTTTAGCACAGTACTGAATAAGGCTTTGCAACATGCATTATTGCGTCTACCATCAAAACCGCAAGTTTGTTTCCCACGGTACTTGATGGGGTGTATGTGCAAGTGCCAGGCTCTCATATCAAGTAGAGAACACAATACACATAAATCGGAACAACCACCTTTAATTGGCTGTTGTCGAGAATCTACAGAGCCATATGAACACATGGAGTAATGTCACATATGCCTCAGCTCATACCAGCAAAGGGCCTACGTGGTAAGCGAGTTCCACCACACTTTCGCTAGCAATTGCCAAATACAAGATACCCAAGTCGGCACACTGTTTACGCAAAAATGTGCAAATAGGAAGTCACAGGGTCAAGCCTCAACCTAAACAGAGTCCATTTTGGACGTCCTCGGGCTGGAATATCTGCGGAAAATATTCAAGCTGTCCAAAATGCTCTTCAACAGCATTACCTCAACAGCATTACCTCAACAGCATTACCTCTCTACCCAATGATTTGGGATTGCTTCAGTACCTTCAATCCTTTCGGATCCTTGAAGACTGCACATCGCCAATGAAAGTGCTCTTTGCCTAAATGGCTCAAACAGTATCTACAATGTCAGGCAGTATATATCCCGCTTGGTCAAAAGCCTCCCGACTTTGCCTTTGAGGAGTGACACGAGACAAAAAAATTATTGTGGATTGGCCTAATGGCCTTTTTGCCAACGGTGGTCTTATTGGCCCTTCGTTTTTCGTCGGAACATCAATGGAGAAGTCTATCTTGAAATGCTAAATTATCAGGTTGTCCCAGACGTTGAGAAAGAATTTGTGAGATTTCGGCTCCAGAAAAAAAATCAGACAATTTTGGCATCTGGGTACAGGACAGTGCCCCTTCACATCGAAAAAGAATTTGACAGCTCGTTTACAATATTTATTTGGAAACAGAGTGATGGCCTAAAACCATGAGGTAGAATTGCAAAAAGATCACCAGACCCCCCCCCCCCCCGACTTTTTTTTGATGGGGCAATTTGATGTCAGACGTGTACGCAACTCTTCCAACAAGCTTGGATGACCTTCAACAGAGAATTGCCCGTGAAATGGATATC
Source organism: Ophioderma brevispina (assembly GCA_023653785.1). Lineage (NCBI taxonomy): Eukaryota > Metazoa > Echinodermata > Ophiuroidea > Amphilepidida > Ophiodermatidae > Ophioderma > Ophioderma brevispina. Next base: position 11,661 of record JAMKCH010047195.1, read on the forward strand.
CTCAAGCAGAACCAACAGTTAATTTGGTGAGCAGTTGTCCGGGGAGGGGACTCCCATCTTGGAAGCGGACTCCCATCTTGGAAGCGACGCATGTGTAAGGCTATTAAGACCTCCTTTGTCAGCATCGTTGTGACCCTAATACCCCATATTTTTTTTTATTTCACCCAAAGACCCCATATTTTGTGAACATTTTACCACTGTTACCCAAAGACCCCTATTTCGGGGAGAAACTTTTGAAAATTTTCATCCAAAGACCTCTAATTTCAAGAAAATTTTGCAAATTTGTCTCTCGGAAAACCCCTATTATGA
>JAMKCH010047196.1:0-29563 GCA_023653785.1 Ophioderma brevispina
CTACCCTCCTCATCAGATTTCCTTATAAATCCAATGGGGGTGACAGTTTAGCCGCCGACAACTCGGCCCTGGGACAGGTAGTACTGGTTACCAGACTACCAGTAGCAGAACCTCAAAGGAAACCTGACCTGACTAATAACCTGACCTGACTAATGTAATGCTGCTGTTGTTTTACAGGTACCGGTGATTGTGAGCCAGGAGAGGCTGCATGTGCCAGTGGGGGTTGTATACCTGCAGAATTCTTATGTGATGGCTTTGTAGACTGCTTGAGTGACTTTAGTGATGAAGAAAACTGTAAGCATATAAAATGTTATGAATTTCTCCAAGGAGGCTATAAATTTAGGTAGAGGTAATAGTACCCACTCAACCAAAAAACAACAACTTATAGCCTTCTGTAGTAACACATCTAAAATATTCTCTGTTAAAAACCTTCGCCATATGCCTTCAGATTTCCAATATTTCTTACATTTTATTCACCACCTCTCTCCAAGCATACTCATTATGCATTTCCTCAATATGGTACTCCCCATTTAGGAACATGGAATATTCCACTTTGGCAAGTCTGTAGATGTACTTCAATTCTTGAAATAACTGGCCTCAGAATTCATCCAAAAATCCACCTTTTCCTCCACCAAAACACAACACAAGCCTTTCGGCCCTGGAGAAGACTTCAACACATAACATATCAAATTTATAGCTCCAAACACCGCTCCCTCTATCCAAAACCGTTGACAAAAGTCCAAATTTTTCTCACAATGCAAAAGGCAGTACCTACCCCCAATACGTGCACACTTACTGTCTTCTGTCGGACCATTTTTTTATTTTCAAAAGTAGACCAATTCCAATATACAGACTAACGTCTGATAATGAAGCATTCTCTTTGTGTGTAAAGTGTTGAATGGCAATGATGCTGTTCTTCATTTTAAATAATGAATATTCAGAATGATTGTGCCTTTTTTATGAATAATTCAGTGCCGCCTTCATTATTGTAATGAATATTAAGTTTTGTCATTACTAAAAAGTGCTACCATATCTGCAATCAAGATAAAACCAAATTCTCAATGCTACAGGCTGGGTTTTGAGCAAACTGCCTTTAAGGTGGATCCCATAGCTGGCTCAAGAGTGATTAAATAGTAATGAAAAATAACTTTTGTCAATAGATGGTTATAATAAAACAAACAAAAATCAATGATATGGGCATTTGTTGAACAATCACATGATTCATGATGGTTTTAGCTGTCAGATATGTAAAAATCACAATCCATTGTTTATCATATTTTCATATTTTGAATTTTAATTTGAAAACCCTACATATTATTTCTTATTTTCTTTGCAGATTATGAAAGCTGGTGTACCTTCACATGATTTCCCTGCTGCGGGTATCATAGAAATATTCATAATTTAAGATACAGACATTTTTTCTCTTCCCCAAAACCATGATTTTAACATATTTTTGGAAAAAAATCCCATATCTTTAGTTATGAAAATTTTCACAATACCCGCAACAGGAAAATCATGTAAAAGTACACCAGCTTTCATAATCTGAAAGAAAATGGAAATAGGATGTAGGGTTTCAAAATATAAAAATATGAAAAAATACTGTATTTTGTAATTTTTTACATATCTGACGCCTAAAACCATCATGGATCATGCAACTCTTAGACAAAAACACATACCAATGGTTTTCATTTGTTTTATCATAACCATCTATTGACAAAAATGATTTTTCATATACGATAATACGATTTTACAATACAATTGTAACTTGGTGATAGTTCTGTTACTGCTTCTGTCTGTGTACAAACCTTGCACTCATTTTTTAATTCCACCATGAGCATTTTAGTGCTATTTGTCAGCATCAACTACCACATCCACAATCTGTGGCATATTCATAAGTTTATCACTTTTGATGCCTCTCTTCATACTGTGAGATCTTTGGTCTTACCATGCATTGACTATGATAACATGTTATTATATGGTACCAGGAAAATCAATCTTAAAAGGCTTCAACACTTGAAAATAGCAAACAAATTGTTTTAATTTGGGTCATTTTGTACTGTACATAAGCAAATGGTAATTTATTAGGCGGCTTGCAACCTGATGTGTAATATTAATTTTTTGATTTTTATGATTGCTTAGTAAATCATACTTAGGTGTTGTGTTCTCTGTTGAGCATCTGAAATGTTTATTATTGAAAGTGATTTAAGTGGCACCAGTGGGGCACTATAATTTAATTGTCAACAAAAGTGATCATTTTCAGATGTTTCGAATGAATACCCTCCATTAACACTGGTATATATTTTTAGGAAACAAACTTCAATAGGTTTGTGGTGATTTTTTTGTAGATGAGGAATTTAATTAGCCATAGCCAATAGTAGTTACAATCAGCTCTTATGTTAGGCACAATTTACAGCCATTTCCTTCCACTGTATTCATTTTATGTGACTTTCAAAACTAGTCTGGTATTGTGTGCTGGCATCTCTAGGAAAAGACTTAAAGAGACACTAGCACATTTGAAAAATGGTGCGCCTTCAATATTTGTCAAAATTGATGCATTTTCATGCATCGATACATTAGCCATCATACATAAGCCCAAAGCAGTGCCCTCAAGGGTAAAGAGAACGATTTTATAACAAAATGACTGCAGTCATTTATTCAGCAGACAACGGAAATGGCATTTAACACAAGAAAATACATTCCGGAATTGAATCCCACGGCATCCACCCAGTTTGACTGGTCTGTGACCATTGTGGTTTTAATATCAATGAGTATTAGTCTATGATATTCATGTAACATAGACACATTTTTGATTATAGTTTATGACAAACTTAGTTAACCTACAAATTACCTGGATGTTTTAAGCCTCTTTTTAATGCCCTATCTATCTTTGAGTATGTTATTTTTCATGGGTAAAATATACCTGTATTCTTCCAATGGCCTACCTTATCATTTGCAAGCAAATTGAAGAAAGTTTGTATTTTGTGAAAATGTGCCAGTGCCATTTTAAAACTAAAAAATATTGCTGCTGTCACTTTTTATTGGGCAGAAATTCCTGGTCAAAACGTCCAGTATATCGAGTTGGAAGATTGCTTGAGCGTAGATTGTCATGTGAGTGCAAGAAGGTCGTATGTGCAATAGCTGCCATGTGATACATCTGTGTGCTGCCATGTATTAAGATGACTCAATTTATCTGTCCTTGAGTCAGTGGCCTTTGAAATGGTTCTTCAGGCGACACAGTCACCTGAAAACCAATTTGCCACCCAAACTAACTCTCATAAAAAATTATGCCAAGGCACTTCTAATACTGATTCCCCCTTAAGCAATATTTTGTATTTTGTTTTTGTGCAGGTCCAGGTCCAACAACAGCATTGCCGCCAATTCCCACAGCATCAGGTAATTAATACTAGCAATGTAATGTAATGTAATGTAATGATAAGCCTTCTCTTTTGGAATATGCCAACACATGTTTCCCCAGCATGAAACATGAGTGACTATTTATTCACATATGCCTATGTTGAGATAGCATGTGTGATTGGCCTAACACTGTGTACTGACAGGTTAAAAATTCAGTAGCAATGTGTTGAAAAGATTTGAAAAAACCCCCAGAAATACCCGATACCATAAGTAGTTGTCATTTTCTTTTAAAGAAATACCCACTTTATTAATCAGTCTTAAAAATGTCACACCAATATTTCAATCTGTTTTGATATGAGAGCTAAAAACATGATTTTGTTAGCCATAGAATACTCTGTAAAGTTTAATATTGGTTGACCAAAATCCATAAGATTTCACAGGGTAAATGAGAAAAAAATAGTAACTTTTTTCCAGACATATTTTGATCACTTTGAGTGAAATCTGTGGTCCTGGGGATGAAGCTATTAGAGATTGAGTCACAGACCTTTAAAGCTACATTGGACTAGGTACATGGAAGTAGTGCCGTCACTTTTGCAAAATGGTTAGCTGTGCACTTTGTGGCATGTTACAGATGTATTGTCCAGTCTTTAAAGTCAGCTTATCTGATACCATGCTGCAAATAGCTTGACAAACTGGCTAGGATATTTGCCTTTGGCGCTGAAGGTCTTCAGTTCAAATCTCAGTAGAGACACTTGCTGGGATTTAATCAAGCACTAAATTCTGGATTTGATTTGTATAAGAATGATCAATTAAAATGAGAGTTCATTTGGACTTGGGCAAACAAACCATAAGAATATGTTGTCCTTCGGAGGGGATGTTAAGCTGTTGGTCCTATGTATAGTCATACCTGTACATGTATATCATGTTCATTTCAGTTTTGTGAAGAGTGGGGTGGTTGTCCCTGACTCTCCCAAGCTGTCCTTAATAGATCTCAAAGAATACATGTAATATTGTAAAGATCACTTATCTTATTGACTTGTAGCATGTGAAGAAGGTTACAGAGCCTGTGCAAATGGTGATTGCATCCTTGCATCTTGGTTTTGTGATGATTTCTATGACTGTGGCGATGCCAGTGATGAGGTTGACTGTCCAGGTTAGTGTAATTAACAGAATCAGTATCATTGAGATTTCATACTATTGTGTCAAAAGAAAATTGAAACTTTCTCACTAAGAAGATCATCAATCAAATTTGGTTCACTCCCCAGGGGTGAATCCTCATTTCAGCCACATGTCATACTTTGTAAACTCTGACACAGATATTACTATTCTGCTTCTTCAAATGGTAATGTATTCTGTCAAAATTATTGTTTTGTAATGAGCTTGCATGTCTGATTAAAGCTCTTTTAAATGAATTAAGTCTTGCACCGATTCCAACACAATTGACATCACATGTTGTATCATGTAGGTCATTTACCTTTATTTTTAAGAAACAAATACATTTTTCAATCTTAACAAGTTTTAATGTACAGGGGAGCTGACATGTAAACAAGAGAGAGAAAAAAAAATCAAAACCCTGTGGAATTTGATACTGCAACACCAGTCAGGAATGCCAGTCAGGAATCAAAGAGACATGAGGAGATTTTCAGAGAGAAGTGCCCTCAATTTTTTTTCAAACCCAGGTTTTTTGCATATTTGGAATGCTTACCAATACATTAGATAACACCTGAAGTGAATAAGCCGAATACGCCGTCTTTATGTAATAAGATGATTTAGTAATTTCTGTCGTGCACAACACAAATTAAAAGCATGGTTTCCTATAGGGACAATTAGAATAGCAGGCAAGTTCAAAACAAGGTTTACGGTTTTCTTTTGTGCTTGTTTGTTCAATAAAACTTCGAAACGTTCTCGTTAGGTGGTCTATAACTGATCAAGTGTAATTTGAGAGAAACTTGTATCCTCAAAAAAATCTCCTGTCACTTTAAGCCATAGAACTATCAATGTTTACTGGTTTAGATATAGGAGAAACAAACAAGTTATGATTTTAGTCTCACTCTCTCTCTCTTGCCCCCTATGGGTTCAGGGTTAAGAATAGGCCCACTGTCCCCCCTTACATGTCGTAAAAGGCGACTAAAAGGGGCCCCCTGCGGGTTAGGGGTTTAGAATAGGCCAGCTGTTCCCCCTTACATGTCGTAAAAGGCGACTGACTATAAGGGGCATCTCGTCTGTTATCTGAACAGACGGGTTGTATTTAAATTTAGAATTTTGTATTTTAAGGTTGTAATAGTTTAAGGTGTTCTATTGTATGACTGTATTTAGATGGACTTAACAGTGTTAAAATAATAATATGATATTTTGTATTACTCGTATAAGTAGTTAAAAATCTGTATCAGTTAACATGAAACATGCCATTTATCAATTACACATGTACATATATAACACCATCTATTTAATCTGTAAAATATTGCCTTAATGTTTCAATACTGTATTGATTTATCTTGTCTTTAAAGGGGATCTCGTGTTTACATGTTCTGATGTGATTATTGATTATTAGTATTTGTAGTTGAAATTTTTTCTTGATACATGGATGGGTGATGAACTTTGTCATCAGTGTATGATGTGTATACTGTAATTATAATTTGGAATTGATCAGTGTATCTTGTGAAGCTGTGTTTCTCTATGTGTATTGTTGTATTCAATTGGGTTATCTTATTTTATACATGGATGGGAGATGATCTGGTTCATCAGTGTATGATGTGTATCTATTTACAATTGTTATAATTCAAATTGAAATGAAGTTTTAATATTGCATCTTTTTTTATGTTGAATGGTTCTTTTATCTTAATGACACATTATGACACAATTGTGTTGAGTTGTCGTTAAATTTTAATACTCACTCACTCACTCACTCGCGCGCTCTCTCTCTCTCTCTCTTCTCAATGGTCTTATTTTTCATTTTAAGACATAATTTGTAGGCTTACATGCATCACCTTAGCAAGGTGTAAGATTAAAGGCACTATGAGTGATTTGCTAAATCAGAAAATCGAAAAAATCATCAAAAATCAGATTTTTGCATGTTTGTAACAAGTACAGGTATCCCAACAAACCCTGCAAATGATACGACCAGAAGCAACCTAATAAGGACAAAATCGGAAATTTTAGTCATTACTGTCCGTACGGACACTTAGTACAACACGTAATTGAATGGAGATTCATATTTTTGAACACTGGCGTTTTCATCCCTTTCTGTCCATTCTTCAGGTGGCAAAAAGAACTTATGAGAATTCTACAGACTTATCCTTCACCTTTTAGCTATTCCCGGAAATTTCCAATATTTTGACTCTTTCGGATAAATCACTGATAGTGTCTTTAAGTGAGGCACAACAACTTAGGCAAGGATCACATTAAAGATAACAACCTGAAAGACTTGAAACAAGTTTTCAATGTTTGAGGAACTTACTGATGTAAACAAGAGAAAGTAAAATTCATAACATAGTGGGATCTGATCCTGCAATACTTCATTGCTGATAGAAAATTATACCACAGTGCTAGCAAGGGTCAACTGTTGTGGCCTTGGGGAAAACAAACGGGGAATAATTTGAGTCTCTTGAGTGTATCAGTGATAGTTTTGAAATTTTAATAATAATAATAATAATATAATGTTAATTGTAGGATTTTTATAGCACCATTTACGTGTACCAAGCACTCAACAATTATTACTGCCTTTCTTTTAGAATACATCAGTTGCCATACACACCCAAGATATTCTCATACCTTTGGGGTGGTGCTTATATGGACAATATTCCTAACAGCTCCCCGTTTTGCACCTGGGTAGAGGCAATTTGCTCTAGAAGTGCCACATAATAAGATTTGTTTCCTCTGCAATCAGTCCAAACAAATTACAGGGCACTGGATACATGCTACAGAATGAAAAGTTTGAATTCTCCACGCTATAAGCCTTGTGGTTTGTTTGGATCAGTTGCTGGGGCAACACATCCTATTACACAGCACTTCTACAGCGAATAGAGATAAAGTACCTTGCCCATGGACACAACATGTTGTGGCATCAGCTGGACTCTAACCCAAGACCTTTGGATCATGAGCCAAGTACTCTATCCACTGGACCACATGTGATCCAAAATAATTTCTTAAAATTTAAAGACACTATCAGTGATTTTTCCGAAAGAGTCAAAATATTTGAAATTTGCAGGAATAGCTTAAAAGTGAAGGATAAGTCTAGAATTCACATTTAGTTACTTTTTCAAACTGAAGAATTGACAGAAAAGGAAGAAAATGGCAGTGTTCAAAGACACGAATCTCCATTCAATTTACGTGTTGTTTTAACTGTCCGTACGGACAGTAATGACTAAAATATCCGATTTTGTCCTTATTAGCTCGCTTCTGATCCTATCATTTGCAGGGTATGTTATTAGGATACTTGTACTTGTTACAAAGATGCAAAAATCAGATTTTTGATGATTTTTTTCGACTTGCTGATTTAGGAAATCACTGAAAGTGTCTTTGGGATGAATTTAGTATTCTGCCACCACTTAAAATTCGGCACCTTTAACATGCGGTTTATTCCGTTAACGTTGCCGAATTCGTAGCCTGTGGCAGAATACTAAATTCTTTCAGTGTCTTTAAATTCTTATTATATTTAGAGAATAAGAATAAAGGTAGTGTTTTTTTTAGAACTCTGTTATGTTGTGGCTTGATGAACACAAGCAAACCTTGATGTTTTTGTTTATTTCTTGACACCATGGAGCTGTTTCCATCAAAGTCCATTCGCAATCTTGGGGTTGTTTTCGATAATCAAATGAAAATGTCTGATCATATCACACAATTGAGTAAATCAATCAACTGGCAGATTAAAAACATCGGCAGAATTCGTTCATATATTGATGTAGATACATGTCACAACATTGACAGAGCATTAATTCTTTCATGACTGGACTACTGCAATATTTTGCTAAATGGTAGCTCTAAAAAAGATCTGAAACGTTTGCAGATGTTGCAGAATAAGTGTGCCAAATTGGTGTTTAGGAAGTCCAGACATGAGCATGTTACACCTTTGCTTACTCAGTTGTACTGGCTACAGTTGAAGAAAGAATTACATTCAAATATCTGTGGAAAGGCTCTCTCCCCAATACATACAAGACTGCCTTGTGGACAAACAATCACAGAGTTCTATTAGAACTCGCTCTGCTGGCAACACCACTCTTGTTGTGCCCATTCCAAACAAAAATGCTGGGGTTAGAGCCTTTTCGGTTGTGGCTCCACGCCTGTGCAACAAACCACCCATGTCAATCAGGAATGCCACCAGTGTCAAGGTTTTTTAAATCCATGTTAAAAAAATATCTATATCCATAATGTTGGTTCCTCCATTTCTTTTGGGTGGTTTTATTTTTCATATCTTTTTGCGCTTTGTAACCTCAGGAAAAGGTGCGTTATAAATGTAAATTATTATTATTCTTCAAAGAGCTTGGCCTGTTGCCTCTTCAGTGTACATTGTTAACTAGTTATCTGTTTCATTCACCCTAGTTCCTACCTGTGCACCTGATGATCACGTATGTGGTGACGGCACCTGCCTGGATTCATCTGAAGTCTGTGATGGATATGGAGACTGTTTTGACAACAGTGATGAACTACAAGATTGTAAGTTGCAGTTGGAAACAATGGATAAAATTGTGGGTATTTACAATCTGAAATGTATCCTCCACTAAGCATGTTACTCCACCATAGGGTTGTTGTCGGCTAGTGTTTTTATTGTCGACAAGGCGACAAAAATCAAAAGCCAACGTCGTCAAGTGTCGACAATGCATTGCGCCAATGCTGCGTAGGAGTGTACTTACAGCTTGTAGTGTTGAGCATATGGTGTTGAATTCGTCACCCAAATGCCTCACCAGTTCGACTTCGGCGGGAAGTTTATCACACTTGGGAATAAAATAATCATGAAAGCATTGCATTTTTAAGGTGATTGGGTCACAATAGATCCGTTCGATAGATTTTGTTAAGATTTCGTATAAATGAACTTTCATCGATGTATGTCAAATATCAGAAATAAAAATGTGGTCACCGAACTCGTTTTTGGGAAAAATTCTATTAAAAACACCTATTTTTTCCAAAAATTTGTACACACGTCTATGGAAAATTCATTTTTTCATGGACATTTTTGAATATAAAAAAAAATCGGTTTGATAACTTTTGTCCAAATTTTAATAAGAGTTGCGAACTAACAAGATCTGTCGATTACTGAAGAAAAAAGTAGGGGTCACTGAACTACTTTTTATGTTATTTTCGAAAATAACGGCATTTTTAGTAGTCTAAAATACCAACGCGATATTGAGGTGCGTAAAACGCCACAAGTGTCACGCATGGCAACGCTTAAGCTGCCACGCGAACAAAAACAGCCACGCAAAATGTGCACACTGATTAAAAGCATTGTTTTTTCCCTCTTTTTAATTTTTAATCTTTAATATTGATATGTTGTTGTGATGTATGATGAGAATCAATAAAAAAAAGACTATGGTAAGAAAATGGAATAAAACGTTTATGGAAAGGTGAGAAAGGGAAACCAAGGGAGTGTCCAGATTTCGTGATTTTGAATGCATTTTAAGCGTGTAGGCGTACTTTGAAACCTGTATTAGCTGGACGAATATAGGCCTACCTATACTTCTTAGCAATTTTCTAAATACTGTTGTCAAAATTTGTTTCTTTTACGAAGTTAAACGATATTAATAAAAGTTGTCATTGGGAACTTAAAAAAACATATTATAAGCATTCGCTATACGCCATCTTTTTATGCCAAGTTGTCGGCCACTATGCTGCAATGGCACTGGGCCACAAGAATTCTGCGGTTTTTGCTTTGAGAGAGAAATCACAGCTAAAATTTAAAATAAAGCCTTAGTATCAGTTGAATTGGTGATTTAAGATTTGCATCACTTCAATGTTTTTAAAATGATTATGAAGTTCCAAGTAATTGAGAAAAATCTTCACGAAAAGATAATCAACATTCCTTTTTATTTTACGGTCATTTCCCTGCCGTAAAGTTATCTGATTATCCTTCTTTTTAGTAAATCAGCGTTTTCCATAAAATGTCGTAATTGCTGTTGGAATACTGAAAAATGTCTTATATCTACATGAAAGTGTACATAAAATGTGATTTTTTTTGGATATTCCTGGATTTTACAAGAGGCAAAATAATAAGAATCGTCATTTAACTTTGCTGCCGGAAATTCAGTAAATGACAAGTGATATTTTCTTCAACGAAACCTATATAAGATCATATTAATCATCATGTTTATGCATTTAACATTCTCTATAAGACCTACTAGGTGAAATGTTGTTGGAAAACAAAATACTCTTGTCATCTGAGACGTGTTCAATAGACATTTCTGAGTCCTGACCATTTAAATCTGTGGTCCTGACATAGAAATGATAAAGAAAAACACACTTTCCGATACCACATTGAAAAAGTGTGTTGAAAAAATCAGGAGATAAGCTGCTTATTTTCGGAAAAAGAAGGATATTTAGTTACTTGATGGCCCGTTTATAAGTAGCAATATAATCTTTGACTCAAGTTTGTTTAATAATGCATTAAATTATGTGAACAGCACATAGGCCTAACTACATGTACTTCATTGGAAACAGGTAAAGGGCCAAAGCGTGCTTGCTATCTTCGGAAGATCGCACAGTGTAAGGGTGGTTTTTACGCGCGCGGACAGCTAGGAACGCCAAGTCACAATTTTGGCAGAAATATCTGCTTGGTGACTGGTGCGCACAGCTAACTTGACCCAATCACCTTAAGTAGAAAATACGTAACAGAAAACATTTATTGGTTTGGTTGTATAAATTGCTACCGCATCAGCGACTTTTCTGCAATTTTATCAGGGGCGGATCCAGGATTTGAAAAACGTCAAAATTACCGGGGGGCTGAAAGGCTGAAACTGTCCAAAATGGGCTGATTTTGCAAACTTTTGCAGAATTACCGAGAGGCGTGCGCCCCCTCCCTAGATCCGCGCCTGCATGTTTATTGTGACAAAAATCAGGCCTTTGAACTCCCGGTAGTAGGGCAGTGTGGAAAGAAAATTTGGCATCAAGTTGAATCTTGATCTGTTTACCACCATCGAGTGCATTGATTCTGGTAACAAGGTCAAGGCTGACTCAGAGATTTCCCAGGGAGGGCGCCCTCAATTTTCAAACAAATTGTGTTTTTGCATATACATAATGCTTGTCCATATAATAATCACTGTGTGAAATAACTAAGCACAAATCAAAGTCCTTCATATAGAAAATCACAACTTTGTTTAAAAATTCTGGATCCGGAAATTTTGTTATACACAGTATCCTATGCATTGTTACACTGTACATAAATGTGTACTGCATAAAAACGAAAAATCCGATTCAACTTTGGAATTGAGCATTTTAGGGGAGTTTCTTTAGTTCTAGCTGACTATTTTTAATTACTACACAAAAAATATACATTTCGAAATCTCTGAGTCAGCCTTTAAGCTTTGTGCCCTGACATCATGACTGAACATGCTTAGCCTGTCTGAGGAAGAGCAGTCACGTACTATCAGGGAGTAAAAAATGGTACTACATTCAAGTGTGCGCTGTGCCATGATACATTAAGTCTGGCATTAAATACGGAGTTTCAAATGTTCAATTCGACTGATTGGCGATACTGAATGGTGGGCATGGTGTGATGGCAGAGAAATTATATGCTTTTATGCTTTTTTTACCGTTGGACTTATTCTGACATGCAGCATAATATTGAGATTGGAAAAAAATCCCGAAAATATCACGGTAAATTTCATTACGATGTTAGGCTTTTCCTAGCCACAGTTTTTGTTTATATTTTGTTGATGCTTGCACTGCTTGTTGTCAATCGCCAAAAGTGCTTTTGTCGACAATTTTTCCAACAAAAGCACTGTCGACAACAGCCCTATCCACCAATTGTCTCCGTTTGTAGCTGTGTGCTGCTTGAGCAGCATGTTAAACCCCCTTGCTGTACTTACCATAGTGTACTTTCCATATTACAAACTGTTTGAATTACACCTATTTTAAAATGTCTACCCTGTAGTAGTGGAGTGTCACACATCAGTATTGGAAGGGGCATTAAACATCACATTTTAAATGGGCATTCGTGATCCACAACCGGTCCCCGACTTGCCTCCAAAAAGTTTTGAGATTTTTGATATCATCACCATCGGCTCAGAATACCTTCCCAAGTACCCCCCTTCGCACCTACATTCGTATTTTCCGTGCCACCGGGAACCTCTCATAGCAATAACACGATAATCATAGTTTGCACACAAACGTTTTCCTTGTCAGTATCAGAGCTGCGCATAAGTTTATTGGGTTCAAATTTTTTAATGTTTTAGTATATGAGCCGATAAGAAATTATTCTCAAGGGGATTGCTATGCGCTTCTTTGTGTAAACTAATTTCAATATTTTCCTTCATCTTCAAATTTCCTTGAACCAGCCAGAAGCTAGATACTTTACTACTCTAATAAATTTTAGATAACCTTAGTTATCTTGCACTCGCGCCCAGAAAGTATTCAGTACTTGTTTTTTCTGTAGTTGTGAGGAGGTCATATCCGTGTGACAATTGCTTTTTTTTGCATCAATCCACAGCCGTTTGTGACTTGACCTATTAATTGCTCTGAGTACAGTGATACGCAAATTGCACAGAAGGTGAGTCTAAAGAAAATTGACTGTAGATTGCCCTTAATTTCCATACCTATCTACTACCTGGACCTACCTACCTACCAAACCCACCCACCCCACCATCAATCAAACCAACCAAACCAACCAACCGAACCAACCAAACCAACAAACCAACAACCAAACCACCCAACATTTCCAACCATCCAACTACATCCATCCTGTTATCATCTCCTCCTCCCTCTCCCCCCTCTTATTACACAATTTTGTACAAGAAACCTTTTCTAAGCTAATCCTTTCAGATGGGTTATTTTTTTATGGAAAGCTTCACGTGCGGGCAAAATCAGCACTTTCGTTTTCGGGGGGGGGAGCATGATGGTATAGGCATGTGCAAATCCTATTTTTAAAAATACATGGATATCTCATCAATATGAAAATCTAAATAACTTCCAAGCCCTTGGTTTGTTTGGTTGACGGCATGCTGAAGGGATTTCAATGTACAGGACATGTCTTGAACTGTTTTGATGTTGCCACATAATTTTGTGTTATGTCCTGTGCTTGGAGAATGATTGGTGTTGATGACGGATTCTGGTGGGAGGAATGCATCCTCTCACCTACTGATTTGTATGTTGAAGTGAATTTTGGGATTAAGCATCACACAAAAACTGATTCCTGATGGTCGATCATGTTCAATTCTATAATGAATTTCACTCATAGATGATGTTTCCTGTCACATGATGATGATGAATCTAGACTGGCTTGTATATTTAAGCTTACTTTTTTTAGCGGATTTTCGTGAACCTCAGAATTCTGCACCAGATCATGGTATTTACTGTACGATGTAAATTAATGACCCAAATTTTCGATATTTGGGTATACTTTGGCCGGTTACAAAATCAACAATTTTCTCATGTGCAGACAGCTGAATTTGGGATGAGATGAACACATGAACACCTTCCGTTTCATTAAATAATCTTTCGCATGGTCAAGTCCACTATTTCTAAATAGTCCACTTTTGCTAGTAAATAAACAGCGACGAGGATGAGGTTGTATGTGTGTCATGAAAACACCCATGACCGACCCCATTAAAGCACCCAAATTGGTTTCGTGGTTTGCCTCCGTATTGCTGCTAGTTCTTTTGATATTTTGGGTGATTTCTATGTTGAATGGGCTTGGGCGCCACCGCCTGGAAACAATCATGTGATCTCACATGTGATGGCTCTATGGACGTTCTTTGTGACGTCACACGGTCCTATTAATGAAATCATAAAATTCACTTTTTGGCTCAGATTTATGCTGTTTCGTATTTTTTCAGCATTTTCCAACCCTGTTGAAACCACTCCTAAGCGTTTGGATGCGATACAATGTTCAACATTTTGTCATATGAGAGATCCCTCACAGCCCTAGGTCGTGTGCTGCACCACTTACGGTTGTTCTGGGAACTTACGTCTACCCAATGAGATCAATAATGGAGAACATTATAACTATAAGATTGGATTTGAGGCTAGAATATCACCAAACAAATTCTCTTAATTTAATCCAAAAATTCCAAAAAGTGGGATTGATAATTCTGACAACCTTGATGCCAGTTGGGAACGCATCTTGCTAACCAATAAGCCCAAAATTAGAGAGCTTGAGTTAGGAGTATTTTATATCTTTGTTTCTTATAGTATCTTGCGGACCAGACGAAGGCAGTGTGCCAGCAAAGGTGAGTGATCAATGCAACACAATACTGCGATGGTGTTATAGACGGTTACCTACAGGGCAGTGATGAAAATATGTGTGTAGGGTTAGCCCAGGGAGTTCAGTATATCCCTTTGCATAGTGTATTGTATATGTGCCTTAAGATGTAAATAGTCAGGCCCGTATTGCAGGGTAGTCCACTTAATCTATGGTATGACCTGGACAAAATTGCTACAGAATGTTTTCTTGCTGTAACGTGTTGTACAACCCCTCCCGAACAACATATCAAAAAGGTAGAAAAAATGAAGCATGGCAAGACATGCTAATTTGCATTAAACCTGTGTGCCATATTTGCCTATATTTTGGTTATTATACAATATATTAAAAGGGGACAACCCGATTTAAGTAAATAAAGTTTTCATCTTGATAAAATGGTCTTCACCCCTAAACCCCATCTGTAGAGTTTTGCGCTGATATTTCAACCCGTTTTCATGTGAGAGCTAAAAACATGATTTTCTTATCCCTGTATGTGTAAAATTAATATCGGTCAACCAAAATGGGGTACATTTTCACTCATAACTTCCAAACCAAATACCCTTTAGCCCTAAGATTTCACAGGGTAAATGAGAAAAATAGTAGCTTTCTTCAAATACCAAAATGTTGACCACTTCCGGTAAAATCTTGGAGTATGGGGACGATGCTATTTTAACTCTTGAGTCTTTCTTGTTGTAGACCTTGTTGTAGACCTGACTTGAGGTCTAACCTTTTTGAGTTGGGTACCATGTGTAGTGCAGATAGGTCGATGATTCTCTTCCTCATTGATGGTCATGTATTCCATTCCATCTCTTTGGCATTAAGATGTTGGCTGACTTTATCTGCAGCATTCTCAAATGATGCTTTGTAGTAGATCTTTGCAGCACATATCACATCCCCTGTTAGAGCTATGTAGTCAAGGTCTGTGAGATGCTGACTTTGGTGGCGTCTAGAATGCTTGACCACCTTTTTATGCTGCTGTCCTACCTATTACCCAGGCTATTACCAAATGACCCCCTTTTTAAAATGTTCACATATTCAATGACCCCCCATTTTCTTCTTTCCTGCTATCCACTTTTATCACAAGTTTGCATAAAATGATCCACTTTTGTAAAGAATTTGAACACCCAAATTCAAAATTTTCGCAGCCTATACGTGCACATTTTTAACAATTTTATAATTTCATGGCAGCAATTTTATAATTTCATGGCAATTAGAACTCTGGAAAAGAGGCACACTTCCTATTAACTTCAGGTTTTAACATAATTGGCCCCTTCTTAAAGTTTCATACTGGATGACCCCATTTATATTCAGCTGGTGTACCGAATGACCCCATATTTTTTGGTACATTTTATCTGAAAGGACCCGGGAAAGGACCCTATTTTTCACCTGGCCGAGGCACATATACCCATCACTTCGCATAGGGAGTGCCCGCGGCACTAGTTGACCCAATGTGTTTGAATAAATACTTTCTGCATAATAATTTGCTAAATAAAGATCTCCCCATCCCGATTGCAGTCTGACAAATCATCTAGAATGCAAAATTAATTTTGGCGGTAAAATTGCGGCCATCTTGAATAATGACCATCACTTTCCACTTTGAATATATCAATTGCAAGTGCTACACACCTTGCAGGCATAGTCATGCATGCAAACATGTTCAAATACTAACAAAAAATGGAAAATCTCCATAAACATGCATTTACGAGCTATATACCTTTGTTGAAATATGGGCGTATATGTCCACGTAAGATAAATGCAAATTAGCATGTCCCCGGTGGGGTCACCCTGTATAACAAAGGCGTAACACATGCTCGTTCTGAAAATTCAAAAAGACCCCTATTTCGCGTGCTTTCAAGGACAATTTTTGAAAAAGTACCCCCTATTTTGTGGAAAAACAAGGACAATTTCGCTTTCAAAAATACTCCTTTTTTACCAATTAAAGGACAGTTTTTAAAAGCATACCCTATTGTGTAAAAACAAGGACATTTTCCAGGGACAATAATTTTCAACTTAATCTGTCCCACACTTGGGCTTTATCATTATCTTGTATGATTTTGCCAGTCACTCATATTTTGATTGTAAAATTACCCCCTCACAACATAATTCAACACATATGGAAAGATTAAAAGGGATTCTTCGGTGGCTAGTTCTCTACCAATCGGTGAAAAACATGAAAAATGATGGCTCAAAAATGTTGGTAGGTTCTTGAAATGTACCCATTTTTTTAATTTCGAGGACACTGCCCTCTGAAAACCACCCTATATCTGAATTTCGCGGATATCAAATGTTCGCAAACAGAGTGGGAAAAATACCCCTTTTCCTTGAAATTTAGAACGAGCATGCATACACATGGGCAATGATATGTGACGCCACCGGGAGCATGTCTTGCCAGGCTTCCCTTTTTCTACCTTTTTGATATGTTGTTTGGGAGATCTTTTACTGCTAGTTACAGCAAGAAAACCTTCTGTAGCAATTTTGTCCAGGTGTACCTAGTATTTTTCATAGATTGAGTGGATTAGGGGGAGTTGCACATGTAAGTGAATTGATGGCCTACATTTGTAGAATTTGGTTGAATTTCGTAACTAGCAATTCCGTAGGTCTGAAGTGTGAGGTACAGGGTACTTTGGGTCTAGGAAAAAATGTGCAGAGATTAATTCACATAATTATGTACACATATGCCTAAAAAGTCCTGATAGATCATCACATTCAAGTTACAGAAGTGTAAAAGCTTTTAAATCAATCAATCGATCAACAAATGAAAAAAGTCACTTTGCCAATAATTCCCTTCTGGGCACCTTTCAAAATGGCAGAAACCTAACGATACCAAGGTATGCCGCATGCTGCAAATATTAACCGCACAGCCTATTGGCCTGATTAACATGGTGGCAAGGCTGATCATATATCACTTTTTATATTTGAAGTTCTTTTCCTGTAGTGAACAAATAGGCCTGTTTACTACTACTACCAAACAACAGTAAACAAAATATGATAAATATACTTTGTTAATCCTTTCCTTTGGCCAGCACACACAAGTGTTGAAAAAAACACCATGTGCGCTTGTCCGGACTCGAACCGGCAACCTCCTTATTACTAGTGACGGCGCTCTTACCAATTGAGCTAACAAGCCAGGGCTAACAGAGGAGCGATAGATAATAAGGCTTTTCACACTGAGCCGGTGATCGATCGACTTTTGCGATCGATCGCCGTTTTTGAAGACTAGTGCAGCCATTTTCTGAATACTAGACGCGCATGCGCAATAGCGCCTTAGTTACGATGTAAAAGTTTTCCAAAGAAAGGATTTAATGAGCTGCTGCTCTCACGAAATACTTCTTTTTGAGGCATTTACGGCAATGGTTGTAGTTGAGTTTTTATATGCTGAGGTACATGGCCATCTTTTAAATGATATAACTTGTCACCTTGGTTTGTTTCCGCACAGAAATTGTGAGTTTTCCGTTCATGAAATCGAACGGACTGGATAATGAAATTCAACATGGTGGATACACTCTTACGTAAGTGCATTTATTGGACGAATGTGCGCTGTTATTTGAGGAAGCACAACAGCGATATGTGTGTTAGAGTTGGCGAAGTATTATAATGATTTTGGTGGCTGGTTTGAAGTCTACATATAGCGATCGATCGCAAAAGTCGATCGATCACCGGCTCAGTGTGAAAAGCCTTATTATCTATAGGTGTTAGGTCCAAAAGGTGTCCATCGCTTTCCTAGCGAATAGCATCAGAACGGTATATTGAGATATAGGATTTATATTTGTTTTGAAATTAACTACTTAGTTCTCCAGGTAGACAAGGATGAATCTTCTCATCAGAGTATGCAGGTCCATTGTTACTGCCCACACTGTTGAAAAGATTTCAAGCTATCTCAGGTGTTATTACCTCCCCGTATTTCAGTTCATAACATAAAGGGCAACATACCTCATTTTTAAAAATGTAGGTCGCTGAATACCATTAGCTCTCTTGGTACATTGAATAGAAATAGGGTTTTAAAGACAATAACTTGTGGATTTAGGTTATGCACAAGTAGGTCAGCCCTTGCCATGGGCTTTTCTTTCATGAATTTTGTCTGTTTACATTTTCTTTTTAAAAAAAAATGATTAATCATATGGTCAAAGTTAATGAAACACACCGTAGAATCTCAAGATTTCTTTTATCGCGAACGAGGAAAGAACTCAGGCCAATGCGGCTAGGACATAACATTCGCAATCTGTTCAACTGCCCGCACAATAACAATGGACCAGATCTAAAAGAATGTGAAGTGTGTTCCGGGCCAATTATTGAGTATCATTAGCCCCATTATTCGCTTGAGCATGTTGAGGTTATGTATATGCATTGGTCACTGCTGTAGATATCTCTGTAGTTTCATTTATACTCATTGTGTATTTTATTCTGTATTTATTATATACCTGTTACTATTTTTATATTAATGTTTATGCATGTATGTGTATAAGTTCATTCTGTTCAATGTACAATGTGCATATGCAGGGCCTCCTTGGAAATCGGTGCTCTTGTCACTGAAGGGGCTACCCTGCCTAAAGAAAGTTTAAATAAATAACATATGCATTTTAAATTCATGATATTGAATATTGCATGTTTTATTTCTTAGAATCTTGTCAGGAGGATGCATTCATGTGTGATACTTCAGTATGTGTCCATGTGGAACACTTGTGTAATGGTTTGCATGACTGTGAGGATGGGACAGATGAATCAGATTGTGGTAAGTTTCATATTTAGTCCAGACAATCTAGCAATTTTATGCAATCAACCTGGAACAAATTGCAACAGTTATTTTACGACAATACATGTTTATGTGGTCCTTAGAACAATTAGCATATTAAAATCGAACAATATTTTTGCAGGGGAACACTGTTAATATGGGGAAAGATGAACACGGGGGTAAATTTGAGATCAAGTAAAATTGTGTTAAAGGGGGATGACCCGATTTAAGTCTATAATTTTTTCTACTTGATAGAATGGCCTTCACCTCAAAACCCTATCTGTAAAGTTTCGCAACAATATTTCAACCCGTTTGGAAGTGAGAGTGGAAAATGTGATTTTGCAATCCCCATAGAGTACTCTGTAAAATTAATATTGGTCGACTAAAATGGGGCAATTTGGTGTGAAAGATGAAATGATATTGGTCAACCAAAGTGGGTAACATTTTCGCTTATAACATCCAAATGAAACATCTTTTAGTGCTAAGATTTCACAGGGTACATGAGAAAAGTAGTAGCTTTCTTCCAACACTAAAATTTTGACCACTTCCAGTAAAATTTGGGGTTTGGGGAACAGGGCTATTATCGATCGGGCCATGGCCCTTTAATAGCAAGTGAGAAAATCAAGCATTAGTTTTAGATAATAATCGGGAAAAGATAAGGATAAAATAACATTTTTTAAATTTCTTTTGATGATTTATTAGTATTTGCTTCTTTGCAGTTACTTGTGGGCCATCTGCTTTCATGTGCAATACTGGAGAATGTATCCCAGACACCTGGGAATGTGATGGAGGAGACGATTGTGTGGATGGAGAAGATGAACTCAACTGTAAGTTGACCTTTATTAAAAGTAACATGCATTGATTAGAGAATAAAGGTATGATTTTGGGAACTGGTACTCTCTTTACGACAAATTGAAACCAAGGCAATACCATTATTTTAAGTAGAAGGAGGCCGAGTTCTTCCACGCAAAAATAATGGTGTCGCCGGTTTCAATTTGTCGTAAAGAGAGTACTGGTTCCCAAAATCATATAACCTTTATTCTCATTCTTAAACAGCTTTATCATTTAAGGTCATCTTTAACCCAAATTCACAATACTTTATTGCTTAAATACAACAAGAAAGAACTGCCACCACCCAATGGCAACAATCAAACAACCCGTTGAACGC
This sequence comes from Ophioderma brevispina, assembly GCA_023653785.1. NCBI lineage: Eukaryota > Metazoa > Echinodermata > Ophiuroidea > Amphilepidida > Ophiodermatidae > Ophioderma > Ophioderma brevispina. The sequence continues at coordinate 20,635 of JAMKCH010047196.1, forward strand.
AACGATCATAAGCAAGAAGACGCGCGAATGTAGCAAAATGCAGTATGAGGCGAGCGCTTTAACCTAAAAGTAACGTCAATGCGCAGCGCATACAACCTGGTTTCAATTGTCGAATTGAACCCCGGGCATCAGCCAATGAAATTGCTTATATTTTCACAGCTGCTTAAGAATATCTGATAGAGAGGGAGTAAAGGAACCTGATTGCACCTACCACTTGCATCCTTACATATTCCAACATGTGTGGTATCAATGGAGAGCTTGTTTTAGCTTTCATTTCTTGCAAGGATCATATCAAACAGTTATAGGTACAGGCTTAGGTATAGTATTTTGAATCATGTAGAAGGTATTGTGTTCTGACTCAGAGATTTCCCGATGAGGGCGGACTAAATTTTCAAATAAATCATGTTTTTTTGCATGTACATAATGCTTGCCCATATAATAATCATTGTGTGAAACAGGGGTCGCATTTTCTGCGTCCAGTACGCCTATATTTTTGATCGAGTTACAAACCTAATGTTTGTGAATACTACAAGAATTAGTCACTAATACATTAACACAAAGAAAGAGGCTTTCATTAAGAACAATCATTATGTGGTGACTGTTGTTAATATTTACTGGATTTTAAAATTGCATTTGTATTGCAATCTGTGTACCATTTTATAATTTTGTGTTACTATTATCGTTGTTTGTTTTACAGGTACCGGCCGTACTTGTGAGCCAGGAGAGGTTGCATGTACCGGTGGGGGTTGCATACCTGCAGAATTCTTATGTGATGGCTATATTGACTGCTTGAATGACTTTAGCGATGAAGAAAACTGTAAGCATATAAAACGTTATGAATTTATTCAGGGAGGCTATGAATATAGGTAGTGGGGACAGTACTCTCTCAACCAAAATTGAGCATGCCCTTTGTACAAAAAGTGTTAAATGGCTATGATGTAAACTAAGTAGTTAAAAATTTCAAAAAGGCTATGATGCCGTTCTTCATTTTTTAAAATTATGAATATCAGAGTGATTTTACCTTTTCTAGTCAATACCCACTCATAGATGGTCCAAAGTAGTTCTTAATAGTTGAAGTACGTTGGATAAAATTATTTGAAATAAAGCGCAAACACAATTTTGTAAATAACGTCACCTAAATTAAACTTCTTTAGTCTAAAGAATTCAAGGAATTATTTTGTCAGTGTACATTTAGGAACAGTGTAGAAGGACCGTAGAGTATAAACATACTGTGTATAGTGCTCAGTAGGCCTACCAATTCAGTATGGCTCCACGAAGATACAATGAAGATGTGAAGAATATCTTAATAAATCTGTACAAAACTGTACAAAGTTCAATTCAGAAAAGTAGTTTTTTACTTGGCCCTTTTCCTTTTCAAATCACTTCCATTGTTAGGCAGCGAAGTGACTTCTTGGATAGATTAAAATTCTTCTTCCTAGCTATTTCACCTTATGGATAAGACCCAAAACTGTTCCCCCAGCTCCTATATCAGCAAGAATCGAGTATAATATAATTACAATTCGGTGATATTTCTGTTAGGGCTGCTGCCTTTGTACAAACCTTGGGATCATATTTGATTCCACTATGAGAATTTAAGTGCTATTTGTAAGAGTGTTAACTACCACATCTGCAATATGTGACTTATTCATAAGTGTATCACTTCTAATGCCCATCAAATTTTGCAACCTTAACCTGTGGTTATTTCTTCAAGGTGTCAGAATTTGTAGGGGAGGGGGACATATGGAACTCTTTTTTTTTTTTTTTTTTTTTACCTAAAAATAACATCAATACGCAGTGCATACTACCTGGGTTCAATTAAACGAATTGAACCCAGGCATCAGCCAATGAAATTGCTTACATTTTCACAGCTGTTTAAGAATTTGTTATATCAAAATTTGCTCATGATTGAATGACCTTGATCTAAACACCCCATATCTAAAATTTTACAGCAATATTTCTATCTGTTTTAATATGGGAGCTGAAAATATCATTTAATTAGTTCCAAAGAATACTGTGTAGAACTAATATTGGTCAACCAAAATGGAGTACATTTTCTCTCTTTAACTTCCAAACCAAACCTTGTTTAACCCTAAGTTTTTACAGGGTAAATGGGAAAAATAGTAGCTTTCTTCGGATACCAATATTTTGACCACTTCCTGTAAAATCTGGGGTTCCTGGGGACGAGGCTATTATCGATCAGGCCATGGAACATTAATTAATGTAGGAAAATTAGTGCCACGTAGTGAAAAAATGAAGTATTTGAGGAAAATTGTCATTTAGACAAAGCAATGGCATTTCAAAATCTACACAAAACAGCTGATTGTGGTTTATACCAGTACAGAATAAAGATCAATAATGTTTATGTTGAGGTTAAATTACAGGTCATGGTGTACAATATCATGCTTAAAAATTTGGAATATTCACAGGGTAAAAAAGCTTTCTTGATCTCAAATCAGAATTTTATATGCATGTATAGAAATTCCAGAATCGGATAAAATGTACTGCCTTATCTTTACTAAAAGGATTTCAAGTAACCACTTGCAGGTTATTTTAGCACATCCACATGCCAGTAGCAAAATATCAAAATATGAATTTTGATGATTTTTGGTTCCCACAACACAATGTGTTGTGTGGGCTTATGTTATACCGCAGATGAGCGGGCAGATGGATGGGTGGGTGGGCGGATGGGTGGATGGGTAGCAAAAGCATTATTCCACTCTACAGACTAAACCGATTACTCAATGAACTTCTAACATGGCAAAGTGATAGATAGATAGTGATCCCAATAATAATCCTGTGCATGGCCCTGTGTGCTGCATACTTTGCGGACAGGTTATGAATATTAATGAGTTCATTTACATATTTTGAAGAAAAAGCATTAATACACTCTACAGACTAAACCGATTAGTCAACTAACATGGCACAGTGGTAGCACATGACAAGGTCATGTGCTGCATGCTTTTTGTGGGGCCTTAATTATGTACCACGTAATTCTAGTTGTATATGTTTCCGATTAGCAAATCATCCAAGTAGTTAAAAGTTGGTTTGATTTGTTGCTTTATATGTGTCTTAATATTGAATGTTTTGTTTCTTAGAATCTTGTCAGGAGGATGCGTTTATGTGTGATACTTCAAAATGTGTCCATGTGGAACACTTGTGTAATGGTTTGACTGACTGTGAGGATGGGACAGATGAATCAGATTGTGGTAAGTTTCATATTTAGTCCAGACAATCTAGCAATTTTATGCTATCAACCTGGAACAAATTGCAAAATAGTATCTTTCTTTCATCACCAACATTTTGACCATGCACTTCCAGTAAAATCTGGGGTTCGGGAGATGAAGCTATTAGCTATTGGGCCATGGCCCTTTAATAGCAAGTGAGAAAATCAAGTATTAGTTTTAGATAATAATTGGGAAAAGAGAAGGATAAAATAACATTTTTAATTTCTTTTGATGATTTATTAGTATTTGCTTCATTGCAGTTACTTGTGGGCCATCTGCTTTCATGTGCAATACTGGAGAATGTATCCCAGGCACTTGGGAATGTGATGGAGGAGATGATTGTGAGGGTGGAGAAGATGAACTCAACTGTAAGTCATCTTTTTGATAGACCTTTAGCAAAAGTAACATGATCTGGTTTCTGATACAAATTGAGTAAAAATGGACCCCGATTGCCCCACCATTTTGCATCTTTACGGAACATATCAATAGACACTTGTTTTCTTGGCTTTCCTTTCCTGCATAGATCATTCAAATCGCGGTTAGGTACACTGAGCTATAGTATTTTGAATCATGTATTGGGTTTTGCACTCTATCCACTACCCAAAATGATGGATTATGTCTATATTTATGTTAAATAAAGAGCACCTTAATGGTGCAAATATGCCAGTGATTTAGGGATGCAAATATGTTACAGAGTGGTTCATCACAACAGCGGCAGATTGGAAGGGAGATAAAAAGGTCAACATTTTAAAGGGGCATTCTTGATCAACAAACTTCGTCCCCCGACTACTAAAACAATCTGAACCGTTAGCCTTAGTATTCCACATTAACCTAATCTTTGTAATAAAATTCAGTTGTATCTGTAAGAAATTTGAATTCCAATTTTGTAGGTTTCTGGCCAAAAAACTATCCAGAAGCTAAGTTAGCGTTGCTACAAACTGAGTGCACCCCGAGCTGGATCTGTTACTATACGGATCTACGCAATAAGCTCTAAAAACACCAGGTTCTGGACTCTGATAACCAGGGGTGATTCCAGGAATTCTCAATAGGGGTGCCCAATTTTCCCCTCACTGCACTCAGGGATATAGACCCAATTTTTTTTTAATGGTTCAAAATTCTGAAGGGGGGTCTGGTCTCCAGATCTACACGGTGCCTGACACCCTGTGTTGTAATTCTACAGGGTGTACGGTGGTGTCCGGTGCCCTGTGCGGCAAAAAAGGCATTTTTTCTAGAATCATAGGCTGCCCGGCTCCCTGTGTGATGCAAAAATAGGTGGGTGTGCTCTCCCCCCCAAATCGGGCCCCGGCTTTATTAGTCTATTCTCTCTACACACTAATCTGGAGGAGATGCAGTACAAGAGCCATGGTGTAGCAACATTGTACAAATCTTGGAAAAGAGGGTTGGGTTGTGGACTGGGTGCCACAAAAAGTTGTTTTCTAGATATACATGCGCTGATGCCATGCTGCATTGTTCTACGAGAACTACAGGGTGCCCGGTGCCCTGGGGGCAAAAAAGTCATTTCTAGATCATTCATAAGGTTTCCGATTGCCTGTGCTCTGCAAAAATAGGGGGACACGCTGGGTGCACGCCAGGTGCGCCCCTCTAAATCCGCCCGGTATCTTTGGCTGTATGTTAAAGGGCTAGTGCCAGAACCATGATCTGTTATCTGGTGGTCCTTTAATGTTTATTCTCAATTGACTCATTGTTTATCAATCTCTTAATCTGCTTGAGGAAAAAGAAGATATATTGCATTACTTAAATTTAATCTAAAGAAACTTATAGACCTTGAGTTATCTTGCTCTGTCTTCCAAGATGAGTATTCAGTACTTGTTTTCTGTAGGTTTGTGAGGAAGGTGAATATACATGTGACAATGCTATTGCCATCGATCAACAGAAGTTGTGACCTGGTATTCATTGCTTGGAATTACAGCGTGAAGTCAATGCACGAAGGTGAGGCTAAAATAAATTGACTGCTATGATTGCCCTTAATTTCCATACCTACCTCCTACCTACCTACAGAAAACCAACCAAAACACCAAAAACAAACACCAAGAAACAAAAAACAACAAACGACCCAAAACAAACCAACCAACCAAGCAAACACAACAACCAAGCGAAACCAAACCCAACCAACCAAAAACCAACCAAGCCAAAACAAACCAACCCAAAACCAACGGATACCAGACAAACCAAACCAACAGGCCAAACAAACCCAAACCAACCAACCAAACCCAACCAACCAACCAACCATCAAAACAACAACCAACAAACCAAACCATCCAAACCAACCAAACCAAAAACAAACAAGCCAACCCAACAGCCAACCATTCCAACCCATCCATTCCAACCATCCAACCATATTCTGTACCCTCACCTCCTCCCTCTCTGATTTCCTCCCTCATCTTCACTTCACATCCTCATCCTTTTCGCTCTCCCACTTCTCTCCCCCCTCTTCGTTCTCCCCCTTCTCTCCTCAAACCCAACCAGAACCAACCAACCAACCATCCAACTGTTACCCTCTCCTTCCTATATTGGAAATTAGAAATTTCACAATTTTTGTTCCAAAGAAGAAACTTTTATTGGCATAAATCCTAATTCAGATGGGATGTTTTTTGATGAAAAGCTTCACATCAGGGCAAAAAATCAGTTACTTTAAATTTTTTAGGGACATTGCTAGGTAAATTCCTTTGCACCGTTAATACTTGAGTTAGCAGCCAGAAAGAAAGAAGAAAGTAAAAAACCGGAATTTGAGTAATCGGTGTAATATATCGAGGAGAGTGTCAATCTAGCCAGATGAGAATCAATATGCGAACATTATAACTATAACATTGGATGGTGAGGCTAGATATCAACCAAACAAATTCTCTGAAATTAATCAAAAAACTTGGGAATGTAACTAGACTTTGGATGATAATTCTGAAACAACCTGTTGCAACATCAAGTAGTTGGGAACAAATTTGGTAACAATAAGCCCAAGATCATGAGGCTGGAATACGAGTACTTTTATATATTGTTTTCTTATCGTACCTTGGACCAGACGAATGGCGTGTGCCAGCAAAAGGCAGATAAACAAAAATACTGTGATGGGGTATAGACTGGTAGCGGCAGGGCAGTGATGAAAATATGTGTGGTAGGTGTTAGCAAAGGGGTTCACATGTCATCTTGTTGTTTTGTATTGGGATATGGAAAGCATACCTGCCAACCATCCCTGTTTTGTAGGAAATCATCACTATTTTGAACTTATAAATTGCAAAAACTAGGGGATATCCCTATTTTGACATTTTAAACAAATCTTGAAATAATGCCAGAAGTGTTTTCTGGGCTCCTGAAGCCCTTCTGACAGCTTTAAAAACATAAACCCAGTAACTTCAGGAACTCTGCCCCTGTGTTACTCCACTAGAGCCCCTAAAGTGGATCAGAACAAGACCCCACCCATAAGGCTTTGTGATGAGGTGTTCGCAACATACATCGGATTTTTGGGTTATCATGTTGGCAGGATGGTGAATGGTTAAGATGTAAATAGTAAGGCCGTTGCAGGGGAGTTGCACTGCAAGTGAATTATGGCTTATCTTGTAGAACTTGTTTGGAATCTGTAATTAGCGATATGTAGATCAAGTGCAGGGGAAGGGTACTTAGTCTAGGAAACATGTGTGGGATAAATACACATAATTATGTACACATCTACCTAAAAAGTCCTGGTATATAATTTTCAAGTTACGGAAGTGTACACGTTTGTAATCGATCAAGAGTGAAAAAAAGTCGCGCCCAAAAATAATTGATTTGGTAACCTAATGTGAAAGAATGATGAACCAAATGTGGAAATGGGCATCATTTTAGATTATAAATCGGGGAAGTAAATGTGTACAATACATAAAACTACATTAAAGGGGACGGTCCAATTTTGTTATATCAAAAAATTTGATCGTGATTGAATGACATGATCTAAACACCCCATATCTAAAATTTTACAGCAATATTCTATCTGTTTTTAATATGGGAGCTGAAAATATCATTTTATCATGTAATTTAGTTCCAAGAATAATGTGTAGAACTAATATTGGTCAACCAAAAATGGAGGACATTTTCTCTCTTTAATTTCCAAACCAAAACCTTGTAACCCTAAGTTTTACAGGGTAAATGGGGAGAAAATAGGAGCTTTCTTCGGATTAACAATATTTTGACCACTTCCTGTAAATCTGGGTTCCTGGGGCCAGGTATATCGATCAGGCCATGAACATTAATTAATGTAGGAAAAGGAAAATAGTGCACGTAGTGAAAAAATGAAAAAAGGGGGGGTTAAATTTTGAGGAAAATTGTCATTTAGACAAAGCAATGGCATTTCAAAATCTACTAAACAGCTGATGGGGTTTATTACCAGTACAGAATAAAGATCAATAATGTTTAGGTTGGGTTAAATTAAGGTCATGTGTTGTATACAATATCATGCTTAAAAATTGGAATATTACAGGGTAAAAAAGCTTTCTTGATCTCAAGTCAGAATGTTTATATGATGTATAGAAACGAAATTCCGGAATCTGAAAATGTACTTTCTATCTTTACCTTAAACGGATTTTCAAGTAACCACTTGAAATTATGTTAGCACATCCACACCAGTAACAAACTATCACAATATGAATTTGATGATTTTGGTTCCCACAACACAATGTATTGTGTGGTGGGCTTATGTTATACCGCAGATGAGCGGGCAGATGGATGGAGGGGGGTGGCATGGGTAGCACAAAGATTAAGCCACTCTACAGACTCTCTCTCGGAAACCGATTACTCAATGAAACTTCTAACATGGCAAATAGTGATAGAATAGTGATCCCATAATAATCCTGTGCATGGCCTGTGTGCTGCCATTTAATTTGTGGACAGGTTATGAATATTAATAGTTCATTTAACAATTTTGAAGAAAACGGCATTATACACTCTATAGGACTAAACCGATTAGTCAATTAAACATGGCACAGTGGTAAGCACATGACAAGGTCATGTGCTGCATACTTTTTGTGGGGCCTTCTTAAGGTGGTGTTAAGTCAGGAATTCAAAGGAAATGTTGTTTGCCGTATCTTCTTAATTGTTGTTCCAACCCCCCCCCTATATAAAAGTATAAATATTGAGAAGGAAATGAATCAGGGAATCCAAATATGATAAAATTTTCCCCCCAAAATACGTATTTTTTGAGAAAATCATAAAAAATGGTGATTTTCACTCACTTTTTTGGTTCTATAAGAAAAATATAGATGTTCTAAAAATGTGCCTTGTTCGTGTTTTGTATCCAGAGTCATAGTTTAGGGCGTATAGTATCCCTTTTTCAAAATCTCCTGCACTATTTATACACTTTATTTGCAAAAATTTTAACATACAAACCGCGTGTTTCAATTGGGCACAACGCCAGCCATGTTCAAAGCGTTCGACTAATCATCCGATTTTTAACCAAAAATGAAAAAACTCCTAACCCCCCAAAAATACCCAGACCATCGATTTGATAGCTCTATACGCTTGCATTTTCATTTCTTTACCTGGTGCTGATATGGTTTTCGAGTAACTGGGAACCCGGAAAAATCACGAATTATCGTCGAAAGGGCACCAATTTTTATTTTCCAGATCGGTTATAACCATTCGTTTTCACCTTTATTTTGGTCCAAAATATTGTCCTGTTTCGTTCACTACCAAAAAATACAGCCTCTATTAACAAAATA